>DWGR01003453.1:0-12186 GCA_018247715.1 Heliconius burneyi | reverse complement strand
TGTAAGTTTTTAAAATTTTATTTGTTCTGATCTCTTAAACTGATTTAAGGCATAAGAGATATGCTACCAAAATAGGATCTATATAGCAAAGTAAGTAACCGTGATATTAGAGATTATTCTGGATCGAAGAACCAAGCAATTTATCATGTTCGGTAGAAACAAAGTTTTTTTTTCTGGCAGTTAT
The DNA here is from genome assembly GCA_018247715.1 of Heliconius burneyi. Classification (NCBI taxonomy): domain Eukaryota; kingdom Metazoa; phylum Arthropoda; class Insecta; order Lepidoptera; family Nymphalidae; genus Heliconius; species Heliconius burneyi. Next base: position 12,002 of record DWGR01003453.1, on the reverse strand, counting down.
CAGTTATTTATACTCCTTCGACTATTCATCTCCATGTAAATGATATGAAAATTCCGATATTTGATATGTTTTTTTTATTTGAAATACTTTTTATTTCATTCATTTACGAAAGTTATGTTAAAATTCCGTAATTAAAAAAACAGCTTCACGCTGTATCCCGCACACAGCAGACTAGGCAGAGGGAGTGTTAAGACACTCCGTGCCCCACTTTCTCCCGAATTCTGGAGACATTGCGTGTTGAGTGGCAAAACTCAACACCAGAGCGAAGAAATGGAAAATATATTATATAATAAATATTTCACTTCCTCGAGTGGAGTTCGAACTCACAACCATAGCGTTACAGTGCTTAGCGCAGCAGCGCAAGGGTGTGACTGTAACGCTACGGCCTCTGTTATTTATTTTAGAAAATACTTTCTTTTTTATATATATAACTGGTTTTACCATTTCAGGTATTCCCTTTCTACCGATACTCGATTGACCTTCAAATAATCTGAACTCAATCATACAAATCATTAGTCTTGGTGTATATGAAATATATATTTTTTTAAATAAGAAAAATATTGAATATTTAATGAATGTGACAAATATCTGTCTCTATTTATATCTGCGGATGAAATGATAAGTTGATTTTGTGGGTAGTTGAATTATAATATTTATGTATTTTTCTAACAAAATGTTATTTTATAATTTTATCAATAAACTTAATGCATCAAATGTGGTTAAAAAAGCAGATACATACGTACTCAGATATTTACCTTAAAAGTTAACTTTTATCGCTTCATAAATATTCTTTTGATTGGAAATATTTTTGATATCCTTATTAAGGTATATTTAAGATCATCACATCTAATATGTGGGTAGGACTAAATTTAAATTTCGATACAGAAACATTGATAATCGTGGGAAAACTTCAAAAAACAAAGGCTGTTCAATTTATTAAAATAAAGAGAGTCGGTAAACATTAATGTAATAAAATCTATATTATATAACTTTACATATTTTCAAGATGAAAATTTTATCAAAGTTAATGAAATTTTATAACTGAGTTGCTATTTCATAGTAATTCTATTCCCAATGTCAAATATATCGAAGTATTTTTAGCACCTCTTATACTAAAATGATTGTGAAAGACACTTTATGAATTGAGTGCTGACCCATTTTTACTTTTCGTAAGGACTCATATTTCTTTGAAATTAAGTGATTCATCGTGCCTTACTTACCTTGAATAGTTGCTTACTGTGTAAATATGCTCTAAGACGTGTTCAATGTCACTGAAAGTATATTTAAAAATGTATTTAGTTTGTAGTAGGGTAGGTAGAGAGAGTTTAGTGCTAAGATACTCCACCGTCTCTAAGCTCTCTTTCGAAGGTGTGGTCAGTAGCGGAACTCAACAGACGCACCTGCGTCCACACCAGAGTATAGAAACGAAAATATTAAATATTTAATTTCCTCGAGTGGGAATCGAATTCACGAACTATCTCTATTACAGTCACACGCTTTTGCCTATACACCACAATTGGCTTCGAAGTTTTTGGCTAAGCTTGCTACATATATTCAGAATGTTATCTAAAAGACAGTCGTAGACAGTCATAGATAGCTACGCACGTAGCTGTAACGTAGCAAATGGCGTTTGGATGTTCCGTGTTGTGCATTGTTAAAAATGAAAGTTGTGCTTTTAAATACTAGTCAGGGTTGTTTATATTTTATTTTCACCAGTGCGTTGATTTGCTCTACTAGTGTACTTTTATGTCCTTAACTAGAGCAAAAGTTAATGAAACCAGTTCCTCAAAGTTAGTGATGCCGTCGTGGCGCAGTGACACAAGGGTGTGATTATAACGCCACGGTTGTGGGTTAAAACGGTTATGGTTGTGAAATATTTATTTACGTTTATATTTCCATTTCTTTGCTCTGGTGTCGAGGCAAAAGCGCAGCGTTGAGATCCGCCACTCAACACGCAATACCTCCAGAATTCGGCGAAAAGTGGGGAATGGAGTGTCTTAACTAGATTCCCTCTGCCTACCCTGCTGTGTGCGGGATACAGCGTGAAGCTGTTTTTTTTTAGTGAAACTAGATAACGTACCAACAATCACCACTACTCTACCACTCTATGATACATACTAAGCAATACCACTCTGTGATATGGAAAACAATAAATAAATCCGGTCAAGTGTCGGACTCACCTACAAAGGGTTCCGTACCAATTTTAGGATTATAGGTGAACGGGCAGCATAACTTATTAAATTTGACAAATTTAAGTTAACGTTGTACATAGCTTATGCACTAATTTTTTTGAAATGAACTACATTTATAAATAGCCAATGACATTATTTTATGAAAAACTTGTATATTTTTGTTTTCTAATTTTTCATTTTTGTTGGAAGTTCTCAATTTTACTTACATTTTATAATATAACTAACTGTACGACGACGGGAATTGCTCTATAGGATGTAATTACGTGGTAAATTCCAAGCATAATTATGGCCGAAATTATATATAAATATAATTATATTGTGCTTGCTTAATTGTTTCTTAATTCACTGTAGAAACTAAATATTTAGCATAAATTTCAGTTTGATTTATCTACATGAAAAGCTTACATCAAGATAAATATTCTTGACAGAAGTAAAGACAGACAAAAAAGTGATTCTTACAAGATTTAGTTATTTCCGTTTGTAGAACGGAACTCTAAAAATATTACAAATTTCGTCTAATCAAATAGTCTTTAATCATATCAAAAAGGTATCAGCTCACAACTTGTTACAGTTTTCTTTCGCTACACAAATACAGTTACCATCGTGAAACTGATTGTTGAATGTTATATCACTGTAATTTACTGAACGATAGATGATCCATGGACCTATAAAATAGAATTAGTGTAAGTGAACCTTAAATTGAGTAATCACAGAAATGGTTCCGTAACACGCTATATACTTGGTTTAGAAATATACACAAACGTACAAAATAAGTTGTTTTCAACATGAATTTATGTCTTTATTAGTGGGTTAAATTTATAAAGCTTATAAAGATCTTAAGAACAACTACAGCTTTAATTATTTTAAGCATCACGCTGTATCCCGCACATAGCGGGGTAAGCAGAAGGAACCTACTGTTAAGGCTGTCTTTTCGCTGATTTCTGGAGGCATGTTGAGTGGCGGAGTTCAACGCTGCGCTTTGCCTCTCCATCAGGACGAGGAAATGAAAATGTTAAATATCTAATATTCTCGAATGAAAATCGAACGTACATGTATAGTATTTCGTATTTGCACTCGCACACTTGTGACCCGCCTCAACTGGCCTCAAAATGAATAAAATAAATTAATATTAAACGTATTGTATAGACTTAACTAATATTTATATTGTATTTTGAAAACAAATATATTTTTGGTCGCATGATCGACAATTTTTACCTTAAACGGCTCCTATAATATCTCTACATATTTTTATATTATAGTAAAACGTAAGATAACAACTTAATACCTTAAGAGCTTGGCGTAAGAACAAGCACACTGTATACTCGTATAGTAAGCAATTTCACAGATTAGTTTATGATAGTATCGCGTAAAATATTCTCATTCATTACCAAGGCAGCCTTACGTAATGCTATAGGTATAAGAATATTTTCGTGTAAATGATCCTCTTCAGATTCGCAATATTCAGAATATATATTCTTGCCATAAAACTGGTACTTGGATGTCTGCCCATATCCCATGAAATGGCATCTTTGCTTATGTCGTGTCATTACCACAGAATGTATTGCGTCAATCACGCTGCAGGTTTTGTTATTAATTTAAGATAAGAAAAAATAATGTTAAAATAAATACTGATTATGTTAGTACATTTATTGGGATTTATTTGGATAATTATATGTCTTTTTGGTTCACGCTTTATCTCATATATAGCAGGGTAGGCATAGGGAACCTGGGAAACTAGTATTAAGATGCTTTTCTTCCATCAAGACACATCAACGAATGTGTTTTAATTAAATGAAGTATGGTACGGGGTATGGTAACGGAATAAGTGACTAACGGATCACTCTTCGTTGAATTCCCCAAGCATTGGAAGGTAGTGTTGAGTGTCAGAACTCAAAGCCGCACTTTGTCTCGTTATCAAAGCGAGGAACTAAAAATATGAAATATTTCATTCACTCGAGTGGGAATTGAACCCACAAGCTCTCGCATTTACAGTCACCACAATGTGCTCTTTCACAACGACTGGCCGCTAAAAATTGGCTTTAAATGAAGAATTACAATAGTTATTAATGATATAAAATACTAAGCTATATGAAAGTTTAATCGATAAAATTTATCTCACAATTCCTAAGCGTTGTTTTTCCATCTCGTAAATTGTGGTTTTCCGCAGTGGAAAAATTCCTTCATAACTTGTATGGTGCACGCTGCACAGTGTACAGTGAGTGTGAGTGCACTCTAGAAGAGATGCAATTTTGCGATTGCTTTGAAAAAAGGCTTTATGGGTTTTCATCAACATTTCTATTTTACTGTATGCGTGCATATTGCCACCAGATGTGTATATTCTTTTTTTCATATTTGCCATGCGTAAATAGTACTTTGTAGGGTAGGTGACAAAATTATTTTAGATGAATTTAAAAATAGCTGGATAAGGAGAGTGAATCTGAGAACTTAGTGTTAAGATACTATGTTCCCATTAAGATGCTTCCGTTTTCTACTTTTTGCTGAATTCTGGAGGCATTGCATGTTGAGTGGCAGAACTCAATATTGAGTTTATCTCGTTTCCAGAGTGAGAAAATGAAAACATTAAATATTTCATTCCATTTAATGGAAATCGAACCCACAACCTGTCAACCTATCAAGTTTACAATGCACAATTGTGCACTTGTGCATTTTTGAGGGCCAGTCGTGGGCCCTCAAAAATTAAATTACAGACATTTAATAAAGATCAAAGCAAGATTATAAATTAAATTACAGACATTTAATAAAGATCAAAGCAAGATTATAAATAATACATTTTTTCGAAAATAATGAAGCTTTGGTACTCAGTGTTGCAGTTTGACCTACTTTTAAAGTACGATTAAGACCGGTATTGTTTTCAATAGCAGGAAGAAGGAAGGAAACTCCTTAAGAGATATCATTTTAGTAAGTTCGTTGAAAAGATTTTGCGTTGTTATTGCTACAGTACAGCTTTAGATGAGCTGGAAGCGTTGTATTCTTATTTATACTTGCATAATACAATACCTAAATATAAAAAAATAGCTTTACGCTGTATCCCGCACACGGCAGGGTTAGGCAGAGGGAACCTAGTGCTAAGACACTCCGTTCCCCAAAATATTAAAGATGTACCTAAACATTACCATATTTAATATTTTAGCTTTAAAGTAGAGGATGGTTACCATATTTCAATATAATTGCATAAATCACAAGAGCCTTTGAAGCTATAAAAATGCAGCAAGACTTTGGAAGTACCTTGTTTTTTTAACTACATAATATCACTTCGTTGATATTGTAACCAAATAGGAACATATAAAAATAGGAAATTGCTGAAGGCTGTTATTCAATCCAAATAACGGTTCACAAAAAAAATCGGTCCCACCGGTACCTACCCATAAATGAACTACCAGGTCCCTTAATTGGACCAACGTTACCACGTTTGGTTCGGAATCATTATTATTAATTACAATGCTTAAATTCCTTCAGCAAAATCAAGACTTAGGAACATATTTTTGTTATTCAGTTATATCCTGCAATTATATTCTCTATATTCCGCCCAACTTTGCTATTGGAAGAGCTTAAGATCACGCTTTTTTTAGAGCTTATGCCCAGATCATCAATCTCACAATCAAAACATTTCCACTAAGCTAAGGGAGTCTCAATTTTCATATTGACTTAAATTTGCAATTAACCCAATTGTTCTTTATATGTTTTTTTAGTTTGGCGCTGTATACCCTCAAAATCGTTGTATGTTAGACCGAGGGAACCTAAGATCCTAGTGTTAAGATATTCCGTCCCTATTAAGAGACTCGCTCCCTACTTTCTGTAATTCCGAAGGTAATGCATATTGGACGGGGAAAATAGGGGAGTTCAATACCTCGTGATTAGAGCAAGAAAAATGAAAATATTAAATATTTATTTCCTTGAATTGGATTCAAACGTACAACCTGTAACTTACAGTGGTACGCTTGTGCCTCTGTGCCACGACTGGTCTTTATATATAACAATGTAAAAAGGGAATATTTATAGATATTTGATAGAAAATGATTGCACATGGACAAACTTAAGTTTGGCAATTTTTATTAGTTATACTAAAATTACTACAGAATCCTCGGTGGGCGTGTCCGACTCGCACTTAACTGTTTTTATTTATTATATTACAAGTGTTTACTATTAAAAAATGATAATTTAATTGTGTGATTCTCATTAAGATTTATCTCTAGCTTTTAAGACTAAATTAACATCTAAAAAAATTAAAAATCTTAGTTTTACTGGTATTTAAATCAACAAGTTGTTTATATTATCTAATATATCATCTATTAAGTATCAATTTAGACATAGTCTTTACAATGCTTACTGTTTTTTTTCTTTTATGAGTCCATATTAAAGAACTTTTTTCCTTTATATCAAAATTTCCCAGATTAAGTTACATATTTTCAAAGGCTTTTTCGCAAAAGTTACAGAACGGTACGCAAGCTGGAATTACGCCTGGAGAAAGGGCGGGTCGCAGTAAATAATATAAATAAATTCACACCTTATCCCAGTGGAGTGGATAGATATTTTTCTTTCATTTTTATTTATTTTACTTGAATTTTAGACCATTTGTGACAAAAAAGAATGTGTTATTAGCACTAAGAAGCACTATCAAATATGTAAATATATTAGTAATTACGTTGAATCAAGTAAAATTTTATAAATATTATGAATTTGTATTTATAAATATTATGAATTCTAGTTCTTTACCTCCACACAATACCACGCAATTAGCATAAAAACTTTAACATTCCAATCTCCAAAAATATTAGCAATATTTTCAAAGATTTACTTTTCTGTATCCTTATCTATTTAAATATGATTATAAAACTAGTGACACGCACGCGGCTTCGCCCGCTTGAACTAAACAATAAATTATTTGCTAATGTGAATTACATTCATGTTCTAATAATATAAACACGTTAAAGATAATATTTATATTTGAAAAGAAAACTTTTAGCTGATTTAATAAATAGTGTAAGTAATTGTAGCAATTTTATCAAAGGAAATTATAAATCGATTGAAACAAAACATATATTGAAATCTAGATTGCAAACAAAAATGAAACCTACCAATAATTAATTCATATATTAATTAAACAGTTTTATTTAAGCTTTTCCAACGAAATATCGATGGTTATTTCACCATTATGGCGCCGCTCCAACCGGTCAGCCATAGCCGGCCTTACTTTAACTTGTCAAATAAATTACTAGATTGGCGCAGAACAATACGTTTTGTACACTCCTTCCACTTTTATTATTCTCATGTGTCAAATATGTATTTTGGAATTTAAAGTAATGGACAGTGGTGATAAATAATATCGTTTAATGCTTTTTGTTAGGGAAATTAGATCATAAAGATATATCCTCCAAACATTACAGGTTGGGCCTTCGATTTCCACTCGGGAAAATTAAATATTCATTATTTTCATTTTCTTACTCTGGTAAGAAGACACAGCGCGTCGTTCAGATTCGCCACTCAATACACAATGCCTCCAGAATTTGGCGGAAAGTGGTAAACAGAAGTGATTAAAGGGAAACAGGGTGTCTTAATAAGTAGTTCTCAGGTGTCCCATTCGGAATCCAGCATGAAACAAAAAAAAATAACTATAATGTTGTGAAGAAGCTATGTTACTTACCTACAAAATACCGTATTGTTAGAAATAGAAATATTACGAAACAAAGACAAAATTAGCATAATGCATGCCAAGTACATACAGAAATTATGGAAAAATTGTAATATAAGATGTTTCAACAGCTGCTGCTATTCTCATACATCAAGTATGCTATTATGTTTCATAAAGGTACTCACGGTCCAGGTTTAGGTCATCCACTTACATTGTTGCCTATATTGAATATAAGATTCTGTAAATATTGGGTAGATTTTAAAATTTGCGAGTATGCTTTGTATGGAAACTGAGAAAATTAATCGTAGATTAGAATAATTGTAGGTTCAAAACAGTTCTTGTATTAGCAGAATTGCATCTGGATCTGAAGTTTGTACCTCAGGTTCATTGCAATATATTTCGTTATTGTAGTTTTCTTAAAACATTTTACATATATAGGTTTAAATTTTATTTAGTAAGAGATATGATACTATTAAAATTCTTTATGTTCTGTTGAAACCTTTGTTATATTTGACGAGATGGGTAATACTTTATCGTATACGGATACTGCGTCTTGGCACATAAACCAATTTTTAGATACCGCATTGCATCTAAGCATTATAAAGGAGTACAAAGGAAAATTATTATACATTTCGTGTTAGGTAGCTATAGTGAGAAATTTCTACGCTCTCCTCTTTCAACCGCGAGCGCAGCGGATTGTGGACCACGTTGAACCCACAAAAGTAAAGTAAATACTCAAATTTCCATAAATACATTGTTGTTTAATATATACAAAACAATACGTTGGAAAATTGACTTTTATTTTAATTTGCTTAGTAGGCAATTAGTAGATTTACACTCTAAGCTGACAATGTATTTTTATATATATATATATATAAAAATACATTGTCAGCTTAGAGTGTAAATCTACTAATTGCCTACTAAGCAAATTAAAATAAAAGTCAATTTTCCAACGTATTGTTTTGTAGGTCAGTTGTGGCGCAGGAGCACAAGTATGTGACTGTAAGCACGACTGGTTGTGGGTTCGATCCTCACTGACAGAAATGCAATATTTATTCAAATATATATTTTTATTTATTCCCTCTCGTAATCTGTGGTGTTGAGGCTTGCCTAAGTCGCGGTGTTAGTTTCACCTTCAGAATTCATCAGGCATCGGAGTTTCCTAACACTAGGCTACTAGGTCTACCCTGATGTGTGTTAAATTTTTTAATTGATTTTTTTACACTTTCGAATTGTATAAAAATTTAGATAAGTCAATGACATACGAGTACATAGTATTACGTTGATATCACCGATTTTCTTATATATCTAAAGCTAAAGCTTCACAAAATCCAGAAAACTAAAATAAAAATAACCGTGCAAATAAAATGTTTCTGCACATTTACTTAATATTATTCCTTCAGTTAAGACGAGACATCTTTGCATTTGTCTTGCTTACCTTAAACCTGCATTCGCTTTTATGACTATTTTCATTGTGAAATTTAAATGCAAATGTTTTTTGAAAGACATTCTTTACGTGTTTTTAAAAATTCTTTCAACTAAAATAAGCCAAGATTCTATTCTCGAAATTCTTATAAGTTTGCCAAGTAAACTCTTAGAACAAATGTTTTTGTTAAACTAAGTTTTTCTAATTTAAAATTCTCGTGAGTGAAATCATTATTTTAATTCACTTTAAATTATATTCATTCACAGTAGCGTGTTTGAAATGTACTACTATTTTGGCACATTTAGAACATGTTTGTCTGATATTATGCTGGCACGTCTGAATTAATAATGACACTCTATTTGTAATTAGGTTTTATGTGCAGTTTTGTGGAGAAATATAAGTAGATATGTCATAGAGCGGCGTTGAGTTCCTCGACTCAATGCTTGGAGAGTGGAGTGTCTTAATACTACTCCCTTTGTCTAACCTTCGACATGTGGGATACGGCGTGAAGCTGAAAAAAAGACACAACGAGACGATCTGATATTATATATGTTATATGTATGCTTAATAAATAAAATATGAAGCACAAAAGGAACTTCGAATTCAAGCGAGTACTTGCTGCTGCTAGCACATTCTATCAAACAAACTCTATACTGTCAAATCTATATCTATCTTATATTATTAAATCTATATCTATCTTATATTATTAAATTTATGTAAATTTAAACATGTTGCATTGTATTATGCATATGTATGAGCATTAAAAAAATGCATTGAATTTCAAAGTGGTCTATATAGACCACTAGAGTCGCCATTTTAAGATTCACCTACCTCATTTAGACTAAAGTGTTTTTCCGTGTGTATGCTAATTTGAAAACTTAATTTGTATTAGTAGTAAGTATACCTCTTGGTTTTTAAGTCAAATAAGCTAAAAAGTAAAAAGTTGTTTATTTCTCCACTAGCGATTAAAATATTTATGATATATTTTTGTGTATAACAAATATCGGTCTTCTTGAAGCAATGGAACAGTATCGCATTGTAGATGTTATAGTTGTGGGTTCGATTCCTAATTAGGTGAACAAAGTACATCTTATTGCGCCATACAACATGCTATGCGTCAATTTGAGCGGAAAGTAGAGAACGAAGTGTCTTAAAAAAATATAAGTTTTCTTTCTCTATCTAAGTAAAAATATGTACATACATCATGAATGAAGACTTACATAATTATAATATCGTATAGTATATTTTTTAAAGTAAAAAATCAGCTTCACGTTGAATCCCACAGACAGCAGGGTAGGCAGGGGGAACCCACTTTCTGCCGTATTCCGGAGGCAGTGCATGTTGAGTGTCAGAACTCAACGCCGCGCTTTACCTCGGTGACAGAGCGAGGAAAGGAAAATATAAATTTAAATAAATATTTCATCTCCTCGAGTGGGAATTGAACCCACAACCTGACACACTTTGTACCCCTGCGCCTCGACTGGCCTCACTTTTTTAAGTACTTCTCGTATAATGAGAAAGTAAATAAGAAAATGTTTACTTCTTACTCTATATTATTACGTCTAAACCAATCGGCATAAGTGTGTCAAGGGCGCCATGGGCAACCCCACTTTATGTCAATTGGTCCATGATTTTTACTTAAAGGAAAAATATAGTAACGTTATTAGATAGATCTCATATGTTGCTGTTATTTTATATATTTCTTTAATATTACATATGTACATATGTAAGATTAATATGTATATATAATATTGATATGTAATCATAAATAATTATTTTTTTCATTACGTATTGTGTTATGTTAGCGCTGACTCATTCAGCTCTCTCATTTAACTCGTATTTTATAAAGCAGAGATCGCACTCAGCACTCTTGAAATGACCATTTTTCTCGTGTTTAAGATATGTGAATTAATTAATCACTTAATTAGTAATTTAATTTAACGTATAAAAATCTCTTATTTCTTATATTTACACTCTGATCTAGTTGGATAAAATACAAAACAATTTCTTTCTCATAAACATATATTTTATTAGAATGAGCTTCAATCGAGTCTCTAAAAATTCATTAAAGAATAAATATAAAATAAGTTGTTTTACATGGTGTTATTGTATGTAGTAGGGGTTTCTCGATTGCACGATTAAGTCGACTGTCAACGTAATCTGGGGTCTAAGCACATATAAAGCCCATTTTGGTCAAAATAAATCTATATAGAAAGAGAAATTAAACCTTTGCATAAATTTAAGTTGTACTCGTATATTTTGAAAATTATTATATATTATTATTTATTTAAGACTAACGGCCTCCCGCGGTTTCGCACGCCTGAACGCTTGCTTCACTTAAACGTGGCTTGTAATTTAAGTATGATTATATATATATATATATATATATATATATATATATATTCCATCTGTATACTATTCATTCCGTGGATTTTTTTGAATAAAAATAAAGATACATCTATTTTGTTCTATAATTTTCTGTATCATCGAATTAAAATCCAATAAAAATCAGTTCAGCAGTTCCGTAGATAAGCCTGCACAAGCAGAAAACAGATAGACAAGTAGACATAAAATTGTAAAAATATTTTTTTATTTTAGCTTCGTGTAAGACCTTGAAAAAACAAGAATATTGAAACAAAAAACACACACACAATAAATATTAAGAAAAACTGGTAAAATACGACGCAGATTCGCCCACCGAGAATTACGTACTAATTTCAGGATTGTAGGTCAA
>DWGR01003452.1:0-12188 GCA_018247715.1 Heliconius burneyi | reverse complement strand
AAGTTGCGACATGTAACAGATATTGGTGCTAAGAAAGAAAAAGAATATATTGATTGTCAAGAGAAATTAGTTCGACGATTAGAATTATTATATTCTAAAAGCTTAAATAATGTGGGTACCAGTCATAAGAGTGCTTTGGATGTGAACAGTCAAGGTAAGTTATTCATTAGTTTAGAAAAGCCCAATGGAATCTCACTAATCAGGCACTAACAAACTTGAGGGTGCAACATTATAGTATCTGACTACAATGTTTCGATAAATAAAATAAAGCAATAAAGTTTATTTTATGTTCATGTACATTTTTTTTATATTTTAGAAATTCTTGAAACAAATGATTTATCAAAGCTACGTGGCAAAGAAGCTGTTGCTGAATTAAGAAAGAAAAAACAAGCACAATTAGATAAGCAAAAAAAAATTTTAGATAGAAAATTGCAAGCAAGGTAAATTTTTAAAATATTTATTATTGAAAAATGTGTCAATAAATAATATTGACATTTATTGTTGTTATTATAAGTATAGATTGAAACATTACATTGATTTTTCCAGGGAAGTTGCAAATGAAATCAGCAGAGAAAAATCATCTGCTGTTGTTAAAAATCTAATGAAACAATCTTCAAAAACATCTGAGGACCCTGTGAATAAAACAATTTCCAATACTGATGATATTGAAAAGGCAAAAGATTTTGAAATTACAAATATTATAGGAGATAAACCTGATAAAGAAAAAGCCGATATGGGTACGCAATGGGAGTGTGATGAGCTACTAAATGAGTGGGAACCAAATGTACCTGTTTTATCTTTACCTAAAGAGAGTAGTGCTAAAGAAACAGACAATGAAAGATTAGATAAAAGTAAAAGATTAAATCTTTTTGCTTTAAGTGATGACATGCCCTCAAGTCTCCGTGGAGGCATAACAAATGTTCCTGGAAATATTCCAATTAAAACATCCTTGACACTAGTTTCTGAATATTTACAAAATAGAAATTTAAAGCTAAGACAACCAGAGCCAGACAAAAAATCAACAGATGATTTGCAAAGTATAAAACAGACAATTCAACATACTAGGTCGTCCAGAATTGATGGTAGTATAATTGATAATGTTTGCCATGTTCTTAACAAACAAGTTATGCCAGTGCCGTCATGGCATGCTGAAAACTCTTCTGGCCCTTTTCATAATAATATACAATACAATAACAACTTTAAACTATCTTTAAATAATATATGCACTTCTACATTTTCTAATAATAATGTTCAAAAAGACAAGCACTTTAAAAATACGTGTTCCATACTGAAAAACTGTAAATGCCGTATTCATATGCAAAAAGGTGACAAAATAATAATAAGTGTAGTATTTTAGTGTAATATTACTTTGCATTTAGGTTCTTTATTTCCATACATGTGGTTTGTGTATTTAATTTAGCTCATGTATAAAAAAGAAATTGCTCATCTAATTTAATTCTGATCTTATTTAATTTGTGAATTTTTTTACTGTCAACTTTTCGCATTTAGATGCATTTATTCATTTTTTCTTTATTTTCTTTTATTATCCTGCAAAGCAAGGTAGAGAGAACCTAGTGTCGAGACTTTGTGTTAAGTGAATGAACATATTGTCTCACATTGTCTTGCTATAGGAAGAAATGAGAATAATTTGTACCTCCAAGTGAAATTGGGGCCCACATACAGACATTGTTCCACTGAGCTACTTTGGCCACTTCATATTTGGAATTAATAATTATAAATATGTTTTTCTGTTACAGACAAAGACAAATCTTCTAGATGTACTGAACCTGAAATATCTTTGAATAGAAAGAAATCTGTATCGGTTTACAATCATAATACTAGAGATATATTAGACATACAATATGGAGAACAAAACTTAGTTCAAAGAGATGGCAAATCTGAAGAAGATGCATACTCACAAGCTTTAAAAGAAGTTGTTAACATAAATGATATTTCAAAGGAGCAACTTAATAAAAGACAGGAAAGTTTACGGAACAAAGTGGCAGTTACAAGGCACAATGTTGACAAAGAATATAGAGATACTCTCGCCTTTTTAAACTCTCTGCCTAAAGACAAAGGGGACAGACCTATTGTAAGAAATTATAATTAATATCTTTATTTGATAGATATAGTAAATTATTTTGTTAAAAATTATTGTTTAGATAGCTTGACTTTGTAAAAAGAAAAGAAAAGCAGCTTCGTAATTTTTACAACACAGTAGGGTGCTGCTTAGTAAATTTCCTTTACACATAGAGCATACAATAAAATAATGTATTCCTTATGCAACCCAATCCAATTTTTAACAGACTTCTGTAAGAAAAGGTTTATGAAATTGCCAAGTAAAACAACCAGCCTTAGTAATTACATATTGTAGTAAGGTTGTTGTATTCATTAGCTTGACACCAACTTTAAAATTATAAAATATATTTTAATTATTTTTGCTTAGCAAAATCAAAGTATGTTTTACTTTATTTAAAATTGTGTTTAACTTTTTAGTTTATTGTTTGAAGATTTTTTTTTTGATAAAAAATAAATTATTGTGTGTTGAGTGGCGGGACCAAATGCAGCATTTTGTGTTGCCCGAGTGGGAAGTTAGTTTTTTATTTAGTTTTGTGTTTTTGTTTTTATTGTTAAGTGAATATTTTTAAATTTAATATAAGTATATTATTTCCAGTCCTACTTTTTGTCTTAAAAAATTACTAAATATAGGACATGGTATTTATAGTCGTATGTAATAAAATTCAACATGTAATTTTAGACTTTAAAATACATTATTAAGGAAAGCTTACTATTCAATCCAAGACTACCATAATGGTAATCGTGTGTGGTATTAAGTGCTGTTAATGTTCACTTGGAAAGCTATTGGTGGTTATATATGTATTCTAAATTATATTTTGAAAGGAACAGAACAACTATTGTGTTTCTTGCTGACTCTTCATAGGAGAACTGTCTTAAGAGCTGGTGGTAGCTTCCTGTAGGACTATAACCTAACAATGGCCTAATTAAACAAAGAATATTTTGATTTTGCAGAGAGCAGCATATATGGGAGATGAACAGCAACAGGCTTTAAATGACAAACATCAAAGGAAATTGCAACAAGAATATAAAAATATTGAAAAAGAACACTTGAAACAAAAGTGTTGTAAGGTGATTAATATATTTTTAATAACATATACATATTTTAATAGTATCTATATATACATGTATGTACATAAAGTATATATATAAAATAAAAATATATTGTAAATTGTTTTTCTTTAGCATTCCAAAAGAAAATCACCAACATTAGGAAATGTAAGAAGTAAATCAAAATCTCCAGTGAACACACAAGTTGGTAAAGATTTTGAATATTCCTGGATGCCAGTACCGGAAAGCGATGGAAGCCTTGCAATACATACTATACCTAACACTAGAAAACGGGGGAATTCCGTGAAATTCAGCGGAACTGACAGCTATCATGAATATAGATCGCGCCATAAACACACTCCACCTACAAAAGAAACAAATGGCGATAAATCACATAAAAGACTAGTTGAAACAGTTATACTACAAAATGATTCAGATTATGAATCTTCTTCACGATCTGAAACAAGTTCTGTAGAAAATCTTAGTCTAGATAAGAGTACATCAAAAGTTGATTCTAAAATCGAGGATGCAGAGAGAATAATTATTTATAAGATTTTGGATTCAAAGAAAGATAAGAAAAGTAAAACAAAAAATGGTAATTTGCCTAAAACGGGCAAATCTTTAAGTAATAAAGATGATGATTCTAGACGTAAGAATCATGATAGCATTAAAACACCTCAAAATATAGAAAATACTGAAGGTATTTCTTTTGAACAATTACATGAAGGTAGGTCCTTTCTTTTTTTGCCATATTTTTATGGTGAGTGTTAATATAAGTCACTTATTTGACATTTGTGGTCCACAGAATACTTTTTATAATTGTATTCATGTAAAATTTTGGTCTGTGATATCTGGACTAAATTAATATCTTTGTTACCATACTATTCTTGAAAATTTTTTATGTACAGTCAAATCATCATCATATTAAAATTTTTAACACTTTTTGGTTCTAGGTGTATACAAAGCTGTGAGTAATGACGGGTAAGCTATATATTTCCCATTACTTTTTAATATCCTTTTAAGTACATTGTTTTGAGAATGTTAGGCACTTAGTAAGCAGAGAGATATAGTTTTAAATCAGTCCATTCTTCGCTCTTCACCCTGATTAGAGACATTGTGTGTTAAGTGGCTTCTTAACGCTGCTCTTACCAGGACGCGGAAATGAATATAATTCATAGCAATCGGTTATTTAATTGTACCCACGGCCATCGCTTTTATACTCAGAAGCTCTTGTCTATCACAAATATAGCATTTTTTTTTCTCGAGATCTTTTATAGTATATAAAACAATTGCTTTTATTCTTTCTCCTTTTTTTTACTGGACTTTATTGCTGTTGACCTAGACTGGTCTTGACAGCGTCACTGGGCGAGAGTATTCTTGTTCCACTGGTATGGTTTATCTATTATCGCCTTTGTTCCTTAGACTAACATACAATGTGACAAGTTGTTACACAGCAAATGTAGAAATGTGGCAAACTTCCGCTGAACACAAGCCTTGGTGGTAATAATATTTAACATACTACAGTATATGTACTAAAGATAAATCAAATATTGTGGATTAGGGTATTTTCTTAAATTAAGTTATTTGTGTGTAGCGCAGAGCGAAGAGTCTTAACACTAGGCTCCCTCTGCCTACCCTGTGCTGGGGATACAGCATGAAGCGAAAAAAAAGTTATATGTAATAAATTGTCTCTGTGGCTGTTGTGATCGCTCAGGAAAATTATATATTTCACTATTTTTACTATCTAGTTTTGGTAAAAATATAAACGCCATTAGGTTCGGCTACTCTACACGCAATGGCTCGAAATAGGGCGGAAAGTTAATGATGTGAAGTGTTATAAGACTAGGCTGTCTCTGCCTACCTCGAAACTAAAGAAATGTATATAAAAACGTAGAACTCATTCACTCTTTACTAACTTTTATATGTTAGAGAATATATATTGATAAAAATTTATTGTATTGACTTATATTATATCTCTTATATGATTTTTGTGAAAATAACGTGCATCAGTCAGTCAGGCGACATATATGTAGAACATATACTTTTAAAAGTACTTTCTTTAGGGACAACATAACTTCCATGTACTTTCCGGAAGAACCAAAGAGTGGTGAACAAAATAAGGCAGCTAGAACTGAACAATGTAATTGTGGCAATATTCTAAGTAAGAAAGGTATTTGTTATAATCACTTATTATTTATATATTTTAATTCAGGCCAGGCTAGTCGTGTTGCGGGGCACAAGCGAGCGACTGTAAACGCGACTGGTTCGATTCCCAGACAATATGAATGCAATACTTAACATTATTATTTCTTCGCTCTGGGAAGGACGCAAAGTGCGGCGTTGAGCTCCGCCACTCAACACGAATTCCTTCCAGAATTCGGTGGGAAGTGGGCAACGGAAGGGTTTCAATGGCAATGAAGTGTCTTAACACTGGCATATCAGGTTCTCTTTGCCTAACCTGCTAAAAAAACTTCTTCCTCCTACACATAATTGAAAATTTGTATAGATAAATAACAAAAGGATTGTGGAGTAAAAAATAAATTCAGTCTTATCACTTAGTAACATAAATCTTGTATTTTAATTTTATTATATATCTGTTTTAGATCTTACTAAGGAGAGTGGAGATAATTCTGAAAGGTTGGTATAATTATCGTATTTATCATAAATATAATTTAATATTTATCGTAAATAAAATAATATTTTATGGTATTATACTCCCTCGAATATATTAGTTAAATACAATTATTGTTTTAGAACAACATCCGTAAATAAATGCAAATGTGCAAACGAAAACGTTAATTTAATGCAGTCGTCAGCAGCTACATCCACCACGTCATTTCAGACTGCGCACAATAAAGCTACTAATGCCATCTCAGATAATGGTTTTCTTAAATTATTAGATGAAGGAGGTTTAGAAACGGGTAAGTTTTATATCGGCGCCTCTGGCTTCATTAAAGACGATAATTACGAAGTGGTTATACAGTTAAGAAAGAAGGAAGCAGAAAAGGCAATCGATAAAAGTGATAAAATTATATCGCAAACGGAAGCCTCTATAAAAACAACTTCAACAATTGATGAAAATAAAACACACTCTAGAAATAATGAAAATGAAATATCAAAAGTGTATAATATGACCATACCGTCAAATATTACATTAGATAAGAAAGTGCTCTCTGAGAAAACGAATGAAGAAGCAGTAAATGAAGATAACAATGAAAGCAACGAACAGAATGCAGTTCAATCAAATCAAACTAATAAATGTGAGAAGGCAGTGCATACTTCTTTTCAAGATATTTACCCAATTCCTATAGCTGAGCCTAAAACCGATCCTATACAAAGGCCGGCCACATCAACTTACACCCAAACTTCGTTTAATTCTTCAATACAGCGACCTATTTTTATGCACATGAGTTCATCAACTTCTACTGCATACATGAGTCCACCAGATGTAATTCTGCCCAAGTTCCTAAGAAACAACTATGTTTTAAGTCAAGAGGAAATGTATGAGTCAGAAAACACTATCACTCAATTAGATTCACCATACGAAATTATAGGAAGTAGTAATTGTAAAGAACACAACGAAAAACGATTGAAAAAATGTACATGTCTCAAAAAGATTATTCAAGAGGGAAATAACATCGATACTCCACCAAACACACCCAAAAAAGTTAAAAGTAAATTACTTAGTGAGCCCACTAAAACAAAAAAGCGTAAATGTAAATGTCATAAGTGTAAAAGTCGGAGTGAGACCAAAATATGCTCCAAACCCCACAAGAGAAAATCGAATAGTTCTTTATACACAAAATCTTCAAAAGAAGTTTTCCATATTAATCTAAAGTCACCTGCGGCAACATTGTCTAAACCCAAAATTTCTAAATCATCTACAAAAAAACAATCTGAGCAAAAAATTAACCCCCGTTTGAAGACATACATTAATAAACTACTAGCTCTTAATGAAGAAGGATTAAAAGCAATAGAAGTTATAAATCAAGATTGTAGCATACCGACCACACCAGGCAGCTCTATAATCAACTTACCAAGCAACAAAGATAAGCAGCCACATTTAGAAAGGAAAATATCACTTGAACAAATAAAAAATACTCTAAAAAATCAAATTTTACGTGATAATCTTGATGAAAGCCAAGATTTTACGAAAACATCAATTACAAAAAATACTGAAAGTCAAACTGACAAAGCTCATATCAAAACCATTAGATTAGCGAAAAAGAAGTCATTACATAAAGTTAAATCTCTTAATATATCAAGGCACATACAGAAAAAGGGTAAATGTCATATACAACATCCTGTAAATTTTTCTAAAACGATGATATCGACTTCTTCATGTACCAGAGAGGATAAAAATGTGGAAAAGAATATTAAAAGCAGGAGTAAGTCCTCACCCACACCAAGGCCTTATGAAAACACTGAGTACAATAATAGTACAAGTTCGGATATGGCAGATGGAGATCCTAGAAGAACATACAAAAAGGTTGGTAAAAGTCGTAATGTTCAAGCTAATTCCGGTATTTTTTTACCGAAATCAACTTCAAAACATTCCTTAAAATATTTTCCATTACCAAGACAACCAATGGTGTCTTTAATGTCATCAGATTGTGAAATGATCAATAGATTACAAAAACATGCGAATGTACAGCAACAAATACCACCTATTTTGACCAATCAAACAAACGATACAACAGATACTGAAATAAATTTTATGAAGCTCGCAGAAGACAAACTTCATAACATGGAAAAAATAGCCGATTTGACTGATAAATGTACTAAACGCTTATCTAACTTAGCAAAAGTACTAGAAGAAGTTAGGAGACATAAATCTTTAATTTACACCCAAATTTCTACTTCTGATTCAAACTCAGAACCAGAAATTAGATCAGATAAAAGCGAGATAGCTTCGCCATTTCTTAATCCCAGTGATCACTACAACGATAAAGGGACGCAAGGAATTAATACTTCATTGACGACGAACTTGCCGGAAAAGGGTTTACATATGACTGATCCTATAGAATTCACACCATTTTTAAAAGATATTCCTAAACCTGACAGCTTCAATATTCCTTCTAATGCAACATCACCTACAAGTGACACAAGACATAAAATAAATCTTAATGCTGACAAGGGTCCAAAAACAAGGGGAAGGCCACCTCCTGCTTTAACAAGGATGAATTTAAAGAGCGAACAAGAACCTTATGTAATACCACATGAACTCTCAACAGTTATAGAAGTAGATTCTCCCATGAGTGTTAAATTGAAGAATCAGTCTTCGCGTCATGATAGTAAATTTGAAACACTTGAGAAAACAAAAAGTAATGACGAAACTGATAACGTTAAACATATGATGAAGGGCACATTTACAAAACACAATGAACAACAAGTAAATCCGGATCTATTGCAGACTAGCGTTAAGTTATCACACCGTCAATCTAAAATCACATCCAATGAGTCGTCAGATGACTCTAAAATACGCATGATGGATATGAAACAATTTAATGAAATCATGTTAAAACCGTTCATTAGTTTGCAAGATTATGCAAAACAATGTAATATTGGGCTCGATGAAGGATCGAATCTGGAAGATGCTGTAAAAGATTGCCCTGTGAACGATGAGTTAAGTTCCCTTCAATCAGATGGCAGCTTACCCGATGTAATTGCGGAACTACTGAAACGAAATATTATAAGCGAACCTTTCAATTTTGACACAGCCTCTAATGTCAATTCTACTACAATATCGACGGAGTCGACTTTGTCCCTTATAGCATTATCAAAAGCAAGAAAAACTAAAAAGAAATCAGGCATAATATTAAAAAACAAAGAACACTTGGAAGAAACCTCTGAATCGTTGAGCTTATCTTCTAATCCTGATTTGGAGCATGCATTTAAAAAGCTCGGAATGGGATGGGCTTCATCTACATTGAAGAAAACTAAAGAGAGACTAGCACTATCATCGTCGTCAAATTCTTCTAGCAGTAGCAAGACACAGTTTAAACTTAAAAGTTTTAGCCAAGATGTTCCCGCATTTGGATCAGATTCATCATCACCATTAGCCGACTTTTCAAATAAACGAGAAAAGATAAAATCGCCTACTGAACAAAAAGAAAATTCAAAAAACGTCGTCCAGCAGACGTCGTTAGCTAATTCGATGACCGTTAAAGAATTTCTAACTAACGTACTCGCCAACAAAATAACGTTTAGTAATAAATCTGACCGAAACGAGACGAATCGTACTAATCCCGAATTCATATCTCTTTACGAAACTAAAATGCCCGAAGATATACGACTTACTAAGGTACGGAACGAGGAGGAGCAATCGAGTGTATCAAGTGATAATAACGATAGGGCTCGAACTTCTACTCCGGTGCAGATTTTTAAATCCCCAGCATATCAATCCAGCTCCAATACGTCCAACGGCTTGTTCAGTAACGCTGACGACCTATCGTCTGTTAAAGTGACGTCGACCTCCATGCACAATCATTCCACATCCGACAAGGATGAACTGACCATTCCAAATTACAATTTAAAAACAAGGAAAGGTTTCTCTGACCGCAGCAAAAGTGATTGATATTTTTCTAAATTATTTTTTAGTTATTTATATGTTAGTAGGTATACATTTTTTTATATAAAGCTTTTTATGGCATGTTACTTGAAATGGATTGTTGTAAATTATTTTTATATGTATATTATGAATAAAATTATATATGGTTGTATTGGGTTCTTTGATTTATCTCAAATTTATTCTTAATCTTTTTAATGATTTTTTAATTAAAATAAGTAATAACAAAGCTAGAAAGTAACTGATCTGCCATGTAATATCACTTTAGTAAAATAAAATATCAGCTTCACGCTGTATCCCGCATAGCAGGGTAGGCAGAGGGAACCTAGTATTAAGACAGTCCATTCCCCACTTTCTGCCAAATTCCGGAGGCATTGCGTGTTGAATGGCAAACTCAACTCCGCGCTTTGCCTCAACATCAGAGCAAAGAAATGGAAATATAAACGTAAATAAATATTCCATTTCCTCGAGTGGGGATTGAATCCACAACCGTCGCGTTAGAGTCACACCTTGTGCCGCTGCCCCACAACGGCCTCCTTAGTCATTTAAAATTACTAGTATTTCTTAATCTTCATACTCATAAGATAAAATTACCATGTATAGTAATTATGTTACACTTGCTTGTTTGTTTATAATCCAATCTTAAATTTTTGAATGGATTCAGCCAATATATATTTATATTTTGGGAACATTATTTCCAGAGATATTGCATGTTGGCAGAATGCTGCACTCTGCCTTTGTAATGAAGTGTGGAAATGAAAACAGTAAATATTTAATTTCTCAAGTGGGAATCAAACCCAATACCTGCCTTACTTCATATTCTCCTATAAAAATTAAGTACATAGTATTCTTATCAAAAATAAGGTATAATGCACATAACTTATAACAATATTATAAATAAATTGATATAGATTTATGAATAAAAGCATTACAGTATGGAGCAAAATTTTTATTTAAATATTTTTGAAATTGTAAACATAATATTGACATTAATTATTTAAAGATTTCAAAAATCGTTCCAATCTGCACTGCATGTAAATACATAAGGCCTGGCCTTGCACTGTATCTCCTTTTTATGTGGTAATGTTACATAAATTATTAATTGTTATTATATGCTAAGATCACAGAACACAAAATTAATTCCTATACTAATAATAAATTAACTTAATAATAAATTTCCTACTAATATAATTGTTTGTGTCCAACAGAATCTTGAGATTTTGTAATAAGTTAAAAAATATATATATATTTACATAAGTGAACTTTAATAAATAATTGAAGCTACATTTAATATTGTTTTTAAGTAACCTTGAAGTTTATTCTTTCTTTTCATCCTTATGTAAGAATCGTTGGGTCATAGAATAACCAATACCTATTGTGAGTGCTGCTACAACAGTACCTTGGGCTGCAACTCTAAGTTGCATTAGAAACACACTTGTGCTCATTTTTCCTCTACTCTTGAACTTATAAGCGCCATACCCACACACACCCATCAATCCTAATATACCTGAAAATCAAAAAGTTATATATAATTTTAAATGATATAAAGTTAAATGAATTTATTGGAAAATTAATCATTTTCATTTCCAGCTTCTCTTTTCCACTCTGGTTATATTAAGATTGGCATTGAGTTCTGCAACAGCAGAATGAATGCACTAGAGAATGTCTTTAATTCAAGCCAGAAAATGTGGTAGAATAAGGCAATTTTGGTCTCTCATTTATTTAATTAGGGGCCAACATTAAAATTGATTTTTAGATGCCATCACAGTGGTGTTGTCCCTTAAATTTAAGTGGACTTAATTTTTAAATATTATTATACATTAGTCTGCAGAAAAAAAACTCTAGAGATATGTATTTAGATATGGTATGCTTAATATTTAGATATGGTATGCTGAATAGTACTTAACAAAAACCATTGTCTAAACAGATTGACAGTTCATTGATATTACATAAACTATATTTCTAAGTATGATTATATGATATTAACTTATAACTACCTAATGTTAAGAATTTACAATATCAGAAGAATAAATACCTATAACCATGAAGGGTGAATCTTTCGACTTTCTTGCAAGGCGGTCTGCCTGAGATTCTTCATTGTATTCAAATATTTTTTGAGGATTCATTTTGAGATTCAATCACACTAAAAACAGATCATAATGTCGTTAGAAAAAATATTTTTTCATTTCAATTATTTCCTCAAAAATATTCTATATTTTTGATTATATAAGCGTAAATTGAAGAAAAACCGTAAAATATTTTACTGGCACATACTCAAAGTATTTTTAAATATTTATATCGCAATACATATTGTTTGCATGCAATTTAAAACAATTAAGACAGGTATATATACCTTTCAGCCAATTAAAGATTAACTTTATTATATAATTTTGAATAGGAACTCCAGTTTATTTAACCTTGCTTACACTCACTCCATTTTTTCAGGACTAATTACGCAAGGTTTGACATTGACATTAAAGAATATTACTAATTA
>DWGR01003451.1:0-12189 GCA_018247715.1 Heliconius burneyi | reverse complement strand
TTTATAGACCATTAATACAATGTCACATGGCCATTGTAAAATTATATTACCCTTTACACTCGTCCCTTTATTGTATTGGAACCCTTTGAAAATTTAGTTTTTATCACAGGTTTTTGCTCTAGTTTTTCTAAACCACAGTTACAAAATACGGCGGTGGTCATTATCTGTATTACGCAAAAAATAAAGAAGCGCTTTACTCGTAACAATTAACGGATAAAAAAGTTAAAGCAATAACTAAATGGTTGTTTTTTTGTTTGTGCAACAAAGTATTAGGCCGTCATGGTGTAGTGATACAAGCGTATGACGATAAACGCGACGGTTGTGTGTTCTATTCCTAATTAAAAAGAAATAATTTATTTTATTTTCTTTTCTCGCTCTGATAATAAGGCAAAGCACGGCGTTATATTCTGACAGAAGGCGGGGAACAGAGTATCTTAATATTATGTTCCTAAGTTCCCTCTGCCTACTTTGCTATTATATATGAACTAAATAATAAATAAATAAATCAAGTTCACTTTGAATACCGCACACAGCAAGGAAGGCAGAGGGAACCAAGTATAAAGACACTCCGTCCCCCATTTTCTATTTATGAATAACTTTTTTTTAAACTTATGTTAAATATTTATAGCTACAGTTAAAAATATTATAAGCCAATAAAGCCAAACCAAGTAAGAAGATTAAAATAAGAAAAAGATTCGAAACTTTTTTTATTAGTGGGAAACCATGACGTAGTCACTAGTACCTAGGCCTAAAAAGCTTATCCTTTGATGTTTTATATTGATACTAACAGAGTTCTTATACATTTCCCCAGTGCAAACATACTGCGATAGGTACCTACAAATATCTTCGTTTTATAAAATATTAATATCTAGAGATATTTCTTTAAATTTAAATATTAATATCTAGAGATATTTCTTTTTATTCAGTTTTTTTATATTGATATAGACATTTTATTATTACAGGCAGCTCAGTTTTCTTATTACTAAGTTTAAAAAAAAGTTATATTAACATCGAACAGACAAAGTGTAAGTGCTTAATATGGTATCTTAAAATATTCTACACTTCTTTTCTTTGTATATTTTTAGTGCATGAATGAATGTAACCACTACTGTGTGGTTAAATAAATAAACCAAGAAATGCTTGTTGTAAGTAAACAAGCATTAAATAAATAAAAGTTGTAATCAAATGCACATTTGATGAAGAAATGACTAAGATACTAAGTTAAGACTAAAAAACTAAGTTAGTTACTTTTTTAACTGTATAGGTAGGTACCCTATGTCTCAAGAATATTTTACGAATACCTTATCAAATTATCTGTTAATAATAAATCTATAGTATATTATAAATTTGTAGAAAAATATACTCATATTATCATAGAATCTAAGAATTATACTGCGTAAATTTATTGTAGTATTTAAGTAAAAACTGAAAAGTTAAAAGCAAAAAATAAAGTAATTTACAAGTTACTTAAATTTTTAAATAACATAAATTGTATAATACGAGTACAATAGTAAAACGTTTTACTTGATGTGTGCCTTAATATAAATTACGTTTAACTTCATTTTATTTTTGAAATTATTGTTCTTTATATATATTTTCAAACCAGTTGTACCTACTGCACAGGTAGGTTTGAAAATACTATAAGTAAAATTATTAGTTTTTTGTTTTTTTTTTACTTAAGGAAACAACGACAATATATAATTATATGGAATAAAATTGATTATATTTAATATTTATTTCCACGCGCTAACAATTTTTATTTAATAAATAATAAATTTATTATAAATGTTAACATTTATTTATTTAATTTTTTTTTTTTCGAACATGACATTAAGGCTGTTAGCCTTAGTGGCTTTTACAGCGACACCGGTTGGTTAGGGAAGAGGGTGCTCATTCCCTGAAAATAAACAGGCACTGAGTGGCTGCCTGTGAAAACGATTGTAAACGACTGTCTTCAGTCAAAAGAAATCTTTAATATTTTACATACAACAGAATTTATATAACATATTTTATAAATTATGTAACGTATAAAATATAAAATATTGGTTGTGTGCTTAGAAAGAATGGAGATAATTTGACAATGTGTGCGTGGTTAGACTTCTTAGTTCTGCCATTCGATAACAGATGGCGTTGTATGCTTTGTCAACTGAAAAGTATTATAGAGTTTTTGATGTGAATTTATTTTTCTATAGTGATTTTGTGTATTTTTATGTAAAATAATTATCATATATTTAATAAATTCAATTATTGCAGTCTATTTTATTTAAATATTAATTAAAAAATAATATATATTCAATGCTGCCAATGCTTCTAGCGGATTTTGATTGAACTAAGCGGTAATGCCTTACAACAACATAGCTTTAGGCTCGGAGTTTATAAGCAGCTGTAACACTTACTCTAGTCGCAATAAGAATAACAATCGAATCACTTTCTTCGACACTTACGACGTTATGCTATGACAATATTATAATGTGTTTCGTTCCTTTTACGGTGTAGTAAATTGTTTTGGCGCCATGTTTAGGTCCAAGAACGCTATGATACAAGATAGAGATAAATCCGAACTTTCATAACAAGTTATAAGTTACCTAGTAAAAACTTATTGTTTGTTTATATTTTTTTTTCACGCAACCGCTATGAAGTGAATTAAGTAAGCGTAGTGTCCACTTATTGCCTATATATTTTTTATATTAATTCGAAAGCAAATTTGAAGCCCACAACTGTAACTTCGGCGTTGAGTTCCGCCACTCGATGAAATGTCTCCATAATTCAAAAGAAAGTGGGGAACGGAAGTGTCTTAATGGGAACGGAGTATCTTAACTAGGTTCCAGGTTTCCTCTGCTTAACTTACTATGTGCTAGATAAAGGGTAAAGCTAGAAAAATAAAACTGTACAGTACAGGCACAAACCTACTTGCCAATTATATCATTAGATGGAAGAAGACCATTACTTCATTTTTTAAATAATAAACCTTTATAAGCTCTACGTGTTAAAGTATTATTATATATATTTTAAAATAAAATACTACATAATATGTGTAGCTATGCATTTTTATATAGTTGTGGAAATTTGTTTTTGTTTGTCTGCTATTATTAGCAGTATGTATATACTGTTACATTTAAAAATAAATAAAATACTACTTTTGAATTTGAGATCTTTTTACTCTCTTTAATTTTATTTTCTTATTTTCGCGCCTATATATTCTATAATATTCTGTGATATAAAAATGGCGTGGAGTGATAGGGAAAACCTAATCACAATGCGCGCAATTCGGTTGTGTGTACCAGGCTATTGATACAATGAAAAACCCTCCTCTGTTTGTAATAGAAAACGATCTGACCGTCCACGTAGTGTTCATATGAACAAGAATATCAAAGCAGTAAGGGAAAAAACGCGAAAAAATCCCGTCCGAAAATAAAAGATTTTATCTCGGGAGATGAAAATAACACTAAGAAACATGTCGCATGAGGTCATCTTTTCATTGATAATTTATGTTTCCATAAATTATCAATGAAAATTAAACAAAATAATTTACAGAGAAGAAAAATTTTAAAAACTAGAAATATTTAAAAAAATAAAATGACCGTAGTTATGGTGAAAACTAAAGGAGCTTCCCAATTACTCAACAGAGTACAACGTGAGGCTTCCGGCTTCAGTGATGCTTACATAGGCTATAGCTATCTATGAAGGAGTGATTACTTTATATTATTGAGAAAAAGGTATCAAAACATAGGAACAAGTATATCAAGATACTATTCTTGAGAAGGTAGTTAAGCCCTGTAAAAATACCATTTTTAATATCTAAGAATGGCCTTTTTAGCTTTCATAAAGCTCGACTCAGATCTTGGTAAGAAACAAACGTTCCGGACTTCTCTAGAGCTGATGACTGGCCGTCATCTAGTCCTCATCTTATTCCAGTGGATTATGATTTATGATCAGTCTTAGAGAGTAAGGCTTGCTCTGAATCTAAACGTCATGACAGTCCCTAAAACAGTTCATACGATCGGCAATGAAAAATTTTCCTACAGGAACTGTACGTACTGCTATTGATAACTGACCTCAACGATTAAAGGACTGTATCGTAACCAATGGAGACCGCTTCGAATGTACTTCATTTATTTTTAATAATTTTATATTATTATAATACATTAAACTATTGTAAGAGGAATAAATAAATTTTTAAAATAATTTTCTTTGTAATAATATTTATAGAAAGACTAAGTTGATATATAAAACTCTTCTGCTTCCGCATGACTGACGGAAAACGTGCAGACGAGACTACTAGACTTTAAAAATTGAAATTTGGCTTGATTATCGGTTAGGGAGAGTAAGTGTAACAATAAGAAGGGACTTTTCAAAATTCTTAGTGGAACGGAGAAGAACGAGATTTTCCATTTTACGTCTTAATCCATTAAGAGCCAGGCGTAAATGACAAAATTATGAAATTAGAGTTAGTAAGTCAAAAAAAAACACACACACAAACACGAAAAAAATATTTCTTTATAACTTTTAGGAAAATGGTGTTCCCACAAACAAAAACAAGAGAGTCGCGCAGACGCAGGGTGACAAATATTTTCAACAAAACGTATTTTTAATATTTTATGCGTAGTATTATGTGCACATTAAGAATAACATGAAAACTATTTTATATTAGTATATAGATATAGAGTGTATAGAGAAACGAGTGTCTTAACACTAGGTTCCCTCTGCTTATCCTGCTATTTGCTTTTGCTTGGATATTTTGTATATTAAATATACAACGAGACTTTCAAATGGACTTTCAACGAGATATCTAAAGTTCATTTCCAGAATTTCAAATATTATAATTTTTTATCTATCACCCGAAATGTGTCTGCGTGGTCTACCAGTAAATTTTCTTAAAAGATTTAATTACATACAGAAGGCACCGTGAAGCCTAGACGAAACCTACCAAAGGCATAATTATGTTTTTTGTTAATACATAAGATGTAAAGATAATAATAGTTTGTATGTTATGTAATTTACAACTTGCTTTATCAATGCTATTAGTACAGATGCGTGTTTAAAATAAAATTCTGCGATCCATGTCATATATTCATTTCACTCTATTAAAGTGAACTTTAGTACTGTCCAAGATTATTTGGAAAGAAAATGTAATAATTTAAAAATGCTTGCCAAAGTTTAATTGAATACAAACTGTGAATCGTATGTCACTATAGTTTTCATACTTATAATTGTTACCCAAGTTTATTAGAAATAAACTTAATAGCACTAAAATAAATAAAATAACATATAAAAATTATAACCAATATTTGTATACCTAGTTAACTTGAGTGGATCAGTGGTGATCTAATTAGATTTCTAAAGCCTATTATTCAGGCTCAATAATTTTTATGACTTAAAATCACTCCTGACTGTGTGTCATTTCATCAGGAAAACTTTTTTTTAAAAAAAAAGTAGAAATTGCGGTGCAGGGGCATATACAATGTAAACGAGACAGGTTGCGGGTTCGATTCAATTACAATAGAGGAGGTAAAATATTTAATATTTTCATTTTCCTCACTCTGGTAATTCCAGTCCGCTCGACGGCCGCAATTCTAGGTTCGAGTTCCGTAGGAGGCGCCCTTCCAGTCGTCGACTTCCTCACAGGCAGCCACTTAGTGCTTGCATTTCTTCAGTGACAGAGTACCCTCTTCCCTACCCAATAGGTGTCGCTGTAAATGCCAATAGGGCTAACAGCATTAACCTCATGTTCAAAAAAACACTTTTTAGTAATGTGGCAAAGCGCTTAGCAGAATTTAATATTCTGCTACTCAACACCCAATACCTCGAAAATTCCGTGGGAAACGTCTTAATTGGAAACAGTGTCTTGTGATTCCCAGGCTCTGGGATTCCCTCTCTCTACCTTGCTATACGGTTTACAGCGTGAAGCTAAAAAAATCAGAGAGTGTGTGTCGAATGTCTAAGGATTCGACTACAGCGATTATAGCAGAATTCTGAATAAAAAAATTGTTTCCGACAAAACTCAAAGCTTACGTTTACAAATTAAATATAAAGTATATTTATTATTATTTTTGTATATAAATATATTATCTTATTTTACACCTAAGTCTTAAGATAAGGTCCAACTAACTTTTAATATTTTTTTACTTACTAAAGAGTAATCTTAAATTCAAATTCAAAATATTCTTTATTCAAATAAACTAATGTAAGCACTTTTTAATCGTCGAGTGAACGTACAAACAAAAAGCTACCACCGGTTCGGAAGACAGTTCTGCTGAGAAGAGCCGGCAAGAAACATAACAGTTGCTCTTTTCAAAAGTCAATGGTATAACTTAATTATTTCATTAGCTGGCAGCCATCCTGTATGACATTCAATAGACATTAGTTCCATACATATTTATCCTCTAAATATTTTTGAAGTGTAATAATAAGCTTTACAGTTACTTTAAATTTTGTTAGTGGCAAATTAAAAATACACTGTGGATTTTTATTTAAAGAGATGAATACATTTTTTCAGGGTTTTAATGTCTTATTAGAATGGGTGTTATGCTAGCAAGATTTCACCTCGAAATGTGACGAACTGAGTTCTGAATTTTAATATTAATTATATTACAATTTTACTGAAAAAAGCACATTAGGTATATGCTGGAGCTACAAAAACAATGCAAGTCAGTAGTTCTTGTGCTAGATAAGCGCGTGTATCCAAGCTATTTAACTTTTCGTTTATTTATATAACTTTCATAACTTTAAATAATATGCTTAAAATATATTTCATAGTTTTTACTGTCAGTATAATAATTGCTCATAATTTTTCTCCTGTAATCTTATTTAAACAATATCTATATCCTTAATAGCTCAATACCGATCTTCAAAATTAGTCATCGACATCTTTAAAAATGGGAGCACTTTGCGTGATTCAAGAAAATGATGATCTGGTGGAACAAACTTAAAAAATTTTTTTTTTGCATATTTCAGTGTTAAAAAAAATTAAATGAAAAAAACATGTTTTAAAATTTGCACATATTAAAATATAACTAATGTACTTTTTTTAAATAAGCCATATCTCTTAGATAACGCGCATGTCAGCGACATATTCTCTTTACTCGTATGTAGATATACATTATCTGAAGAACTATAATTTTTCATATTTAAACTAAGTATACCTAGATATTATTATAATCATAATATGTATAATTTTGTATATGATTTAGACGTTGTCGCGGCGCAGACTCATGCGAGTCTAAATGCGATGGCCGTAGGTTTGATATCCACTCTGGGAAATAAAATATTAAAAAAAACACTTTTCTCTGTTAAAGAGGTAGGTAAATCGTGAGGCTAAGTTCCGCCACTCAATACACAATGTCTTAGAAAGTCAACGCAAAGTAGAGACCAGAGTGCCAAATAAATATAGGGTGAGGATTAAGCAGCGTGAATTAAGAGTGTATAAAGACTTCGATTCTACGGTAACAGAGTCACAGAATATCTATTCCAATTTGGATACATAAAGCCTAGTTTTTCCAATCTAAAAAACTAAAATATTATTTAAGGCTAAGCTTATAACCATTTGTGTGTAGAGTTTAAATTATTAAAAGATAAGATTGCTAGCAATTAACTAAGTTTAATATTTATAAGTAAGATAAAAGACGCTATAAAATATTTATGAAAGATTAACCATTTGTTTACTGTGCTTTTTTGATTAAGTTAGAATAAGCCCTAACACGATTGCTCCTGCTTTTATTTTAACGAAATTATCATATTATATTAAAAACCCAGTGAGGCCAGTCGTATGGCAAGTACCCAAGCGTGTGACAGGTTGTAAATTCGATTCTCACCCGAGGAAAAGAAAAATTATATAACTATTTTAATTTCTTCGCTGGAGTGTCGAGACAAAGCGCGGCGTTTGACAGACAGAACTCTGCCTGTCGACACGCAATGCCTCCAGGCATTCGGCGGAATATGGGGAACGGAGGGTATTACTAAACGGTTTCTTCTGCCTGCCGGCTGTGTATAGATACAGCTAAAAATAACAACAAACTGCCCACAAACAACGAACCCCCACCAAATTGACAACTCTAGAAGCAAAAGTGGCAAAAACTAAGAAGAATACAGCTTGAAAATATGTAAATCCGCCTCAGTAATTACTATGTCTAAACCTACAATCGCTATAATTTATAACTAAATAAGCCTTTTAATTACAGTTAAACTACTATTTAAGTAAGCCGCTTTACGTTTATATCAAATTTTAATGTTCTTTTTGTACGCATTAACCTATCGTGCTTTAATAATTTGCATATAGCTACATTACGCCCGTGCAATCTACAAGGTCTTATTTATATAGATTACATTTTAACCTGTGTTTATTGAACAGAATCAAGTTAATTTTAGTATGTATTATTTAAAAATTAAGTATTCACTTATAAAACATCTAAAGTATAAGTAATCATTACATAAAACCAATAAAATAATAAGATGCTAATATTGTGGTGTTTGAATGTACGAGAAGGAACGTGTGAGGCCTAATTCAATGAAAGAAAATATTTAGTACATTCGTTAAAAGGTATTTCCCTGGTCTGATTAGAGAAAGCCAATTTGGATTTTTCTATATGGAACGCCATACGCCAACTGAAGAAAAATACTTTGGTATTATAATTTAACTATTGAAACCAGTTCATTTTCAAGATATTTTTAGCTAGCTACTTATCTAAAGAATGAAAACCACTTATTGTAATTTATTATATTATAATATTTGAATTTACTCAGTCAGT
Organism: Heliconius burneyi; assembly: GCA_018247715.1. Classification (NCBI taxonomy): domain Eukaryota; kingdom Metazoa; phylum Arthropoda; class Insecta; order Lepidoptera; family Nymphalidae; genus Heliconius; species Heliconius burneyi. The sequence continues at coordinate 3,445 of DWGR01003451.1, read as the reverse complement.
ATTTTTTTTATCTTACGCAAAGAAAAAATATAAAATAAGTTAATAAAATAAACAGAATTTTTTAATAAAATCAGATCCTCGAACAGCTCTGGGAAATGGAATAATTTTTTTACTACTTCTACATATTAGTATCTACCTACTAAACAAAGACACTGGTAATCAGTCGATATATTTTTTTCAAAATACTCAAATGTACAAACATACAACCTTTTTATTTATAATTGAGTTTGTAATAATCTTTTCTTACTTATCACTTACAGCGGTAACAATTCAAGCGTTACGATATCTTGAGATAATCTATCTAACCTCTAATTCATATTATAATGATTGAGTATTGAAATTCTACTAAAAACCTTGGCGAAATATTTGTATTTTAAAAACAAATAGAGATATCAGGAGGTATGTTAGACAATGAGTTAATTTGTAGGTTAAGGGGGCCCTATTTACATATCTGGGAAATAAATTAAAAAAAAAGAAACCGTTTATAATGTGCAAATAAAATATTTCTGTGTCCTTGCTTCCTTTCTAAATTACAGGAAAAGTTAAAATTACAAATTTAATTACATGAAATTTTCTTGAAACCTACTTCTTTTTATAAACAATAATTAAGAAGGTACACTATAAAATAATAATGAAGAATTAATTTTTTTTGTTACTGCATCTTATAATCTTTTTCTACCTAGAGAAGTAAGGAGTTAAATCCACAATTTTAGCAAGGAGATCTGTCCAATTATTGAAATTAAAAAAATATGCAACAAAATAGCATACAGAAAGTAATTTAATAATAAATATTTCTTAAAGATACTTTCTTTTATATTTGTTATAATATGAATGAGCAAGTCAATATAGATTTTTACTTATGAAAGAAAATAAATATAGAGAGCAATAAGTTTGATGTGATATTTTATCTAGTTCCATATTTTATACCAATTATGATTAGTTTAATAATTAAGGATTGCTGTAAATAAAATAATATATTAACAATGCAAATATGGGATAGATACATTTTATAACAAACAAAAGCTTCTTAGATGCTCTACATAGAGGCATAGATAGATACCTACTAACCGTGATAACTAAAATTAATAATTGAAAGTTTTGTAAGAAATTTGTACAATTTCTCTGGAAGCATCAATGCACATTTAGTCTGTACAGTAAATTTGTAGGGACAGAATAAAATGTATTATGCAAAACAATAATCCCCTGTTTTTAAAGATGTTCACATACTTAGTTTACTTTTAGTTAATTTTTATATTATTATCCATGTGGATATTCTATGTCTTAAGAGTGCATTTTTTTAATAGTTGAAAGTGTTTTTATGACGAAAATGGATTTGGCACTTTCCACTTACTTATGAATATTAGGCATAAGGGTGCATTACAAAAGTATCAATTTCAGTCATACTTGTCATAATATGGAACTAGGTACTATAATTAATATTGTTTCACGCTTTATAAAAATAAAATAAAAGCACCTACCTACCAACCTATTATACTATTTTTGTATCAAACTATAAATATGATAAAACATAGTGTGTTGAATTCTAAGAAGCTTACATTATAAAACATCAATCATTATAAAACAAATATTTCACGAAACTTATTGAAATTAAAAGATATTGCTTCAAAAAATCATACCAATATCTCACTATAAATGTAATGAACTGAGAATGACGGCGCCCCGCCTATTCCATCATGGTGGTAAAACTTAGCATCTCAAACTGTCGCAACTAACGTATATCTGTTTATCTCTCACCGAATGAGATATCTGTATAAAAAACTAAATGCATCTAAGGGAGATAACGATATATACGCGAGTGAGATAGCTATCTTTCCAGGTACCTCTGAGCAGCATTGAATGATCCGAATTGAAGAGTTGAGTAAGATTGCAGACAATGCAACTGCAACCTTATGTTGAAAGCTAGAGAACTCTATTTTAAATGCACAGATGCGCAATTCTATCACTCTATAGTGGCCGGTTAGAAGAGATAAGGTATATATAAAATTCATAAGTTGGACTAGGAAGAAAAATAAATGGATTATACGAGAGTAGTAAAGTTTTCGAGGAGTGCTACGAAAGTTAAAGATAGTTATGAAAGATGGCGTTAGTAGTATAAATATGTTGCATGAAAATAATTATTATCCAGTTTTTCAGCTTTTAGAACTATTTTACAAATATATTAGTGTATTGTATAACATATAATAAATATGTTATATATTACCTATTTGAAAAATTAAAATCCTGGCAAACAAGTCCATAAAATAAATAAAATAAAATAATAGTAAAAAATAATATATATAATAATATGATAATATATTTCCTAACTCAAGGGTTGTATGGTAGAAATCACTGATTAGTGATAAGACAACGTTTTGTACATCAATTGTTTATTTTCTCTTTTATATTGTTTTGTTTTTCCTAATCCTCATTTCAGAAAAAGATTTCAATTCCTCCATTGTGCACAATAAAGTGTAAATAAATAAATAAAACATTTAATTTCAAGCTTAATTTGTCATATGAATACCGAAACATTATATAATATATGTTATACATTAAACACAAAAAACCTACCAGATTTAGTGTGCTAGCAGTTAGAAAATCTTAGCTATATTTGTGTTTACAACGCTTTACATATTATGTTGAAAACCTGTAGATACAGTGACTGTCCAGTTTTATGCAAATATACTAGGTAAACTGTACATTTTACGATTCAAAAATTTAGAAGTGCTAAGAACTTTCATGCGCTTTACCTATAATTTAAAGATACTTAAGGCTTGAGCCATAGTTGGTACTTTTATAGTGTCTTATATATTCATTCATGATTCCATTTAAGGAAGTTATAGACTACTAAATTTAATAGACAATTACGTATATGTGGTATTCTTCTTAAGTGAAAATGATCAGCTCTAGCTGCGTAGACATAGAGGCTATTGTTTAATCATGTTAACATAATTAGCCTATTTTTTGTAAATAAATATTGTTCTTGGAGCCTAAAAGCATTTTTGACTTGTATCTTATTTATTTGTAGGTATGTACTACATAAATATATATCTAAATATCTATGTTAATTAAGCAGATCTTCAACTTCTGAATGAAACTCTTTTAAAGTCCAGCTTTGTTGAAAACATAACAATTTGCGACTGAAAGTCACGAAGATCTTATCACACTCATGAGACACAAAAAGCTGAGTAAAAACAAAACTTTGCAATTGTTTTGTACCGAATTGTTCTTTTGTTATGTTAAACACTTCCACCCAATACAAACTCATGGAGAGATACTAAATAAAATATTTAAATTAAGTTTTTGCTATCTACTTTCGTATTATAAGGATAAATATTCAAAATCTTACTTACATTTGTTTGGGGGCTGGCAAACGTCAAACTTGTTGGAAAACACATCGCGTGCCACCGCGTCGGCGTGACGCCGCGTCCACGCGACACAAGCT
>DWGR01003450.1:0-12190 GCA_018247715.1 Heliconius burneyi | reverse complement strand
AGCGGCATAAGGATGGGACCATAGCGTAACGGTTGCGAGTTCGATCCCCACTCGAGGAAGTGAAATATTTATTTACGTTTATATTTCGATTTCTTCGCTCTGGTGTCGAGGCAATGCGCGGTGTCGAGTTCTGCCACTCAAGGCGAAAATAATGTGGGGAACGGTGTGTATTAACACTAGGTTTCTTCTTTCTACCCTGCTGTGTGTGGGTTACGGCCTAAAGCTGTTTTATTTTATTTTTTAATTTATATTATAATAGCTTCAAAATTTGTAAATATGTCTATTCTGTCTCAAATTTTTCTTTCACAGACTCAATGCTAACAATTAATCTGTTAAATGTGACGTCTCATCGCTTTCATCGCTAATAAGAGTTGGGTCGCTTAGGCAAAGAATGGGGATCGATTGCAATTCGAGGAGTATTTCCATATGGGAATACTACGAGTATATATATACTCGTACATGCAGAAATATACATATGTTACATAGATTTTACGAACAAGTATAATTTACAGTAATTATAGATATTTTTATTTATTTTTATCTTTAATCTAAATCTTTAAGAAAAAATCAAAAAATTTCATCAGTTTTATTTATTATTATATAATTTTATATTTTGATTTCTTCGCTCTAGTGTCGAGGCAAAGTGAGTTCCTCCACTCAACACGTAATGCTTCCAGAATTTGGCGGAAAGTGGAGAACGGAGCATCTTAATACTAGGTTCCCTCTGCCTACCTTTCTGTGTGTGCGAACTATAAATTCTATTTTCACCTCCTTCAAAACAAATTATAACTTATTAAATTCCCTGAGCAGGAACTCCTAAACATCTCGTCAATATTTGTTTCTTAAACAAAATTCTGGCGGATAACCAGAAACAAAACATTTAGTGATGGCAAAAATCTAACTATTCTTTAATATATTATTAATTTCAATTGACAATTAATAAAAAATGTAATTCCTATAGAAAATCACCACTGGCTTGGAAGGCAGTACTGCTGAGAGGTGCTGATACATTTTACCTTATATATTATCTACCTAAGCCATCATTATAATGCACAAAATTAAACTGCTTTTATTCCAAATTTTTATAAATGTATACTTTTAGAGTTAATAGGTAATTAATATGACGATAAAATATTAAGTTCGACAGAAAAGCAATAAAAACGCTAATTATACTTAAATGACAATTTTTATTACACGCTGTAATTAGGTGCTCGTGGCGAAATGAAAATTAATTGTAAGTACAATATATTACTTTGGAATATTTTCAATTATATCAAAGCTTGTGTTATAAGACAGCAACGATTTTAATAATAATAATAATGAATATTATTATTACAGTAAACGCGATGGGTGTGGATTCTATTCCCATTCGAGGGATTAAACATTTTATTTTTGTAGCTCTGTTAAGTATATAAAGCGCATGCGCAAGCGCATAACGAGAACAGCGCGTTTGTTATATACACAGTGACTCAAAAATTCGGCGGAAAGTCGTGTTTGCTATTAATAATAGATATATAAAATTATAGTTGTATTGTTATTTTGATCTGTTCTGTTCTTTACAGTTATCCTTATATTGCCTTTGGCATTCCTATTCCATGAATTGACATCAAGAACTACCAAAATGTGGACGACCAGGAGGCCAATCGCCCATTATCTACCACCTCTAAACAGGACAGTACCATGTAAAGAATGTCCAAACGTATACTTCCCGGTTTGCACAACGACTAATGAAACATTCATAAATATTTGCCAAACGAAATGTCAAAAGAGAAAATTGGAAGTGGGCAGGCGTGGTATTTGCATAGATTTTTGAATAAATATTAAAGGTATATTAAAGAAAATTTTTAAATATTTTTACAGAATATGACAAATAACATAATTTTTGTTAAAAAAATTAACGTAACTGGATTTGTAACTTTAGCAAGATAAATATAGTTGGTGTTTAATTAATAACATACCCTTCATGTTATAAGGCGCCGACTACATTTGAAAGTGCATCTCTTAAGCTGGATGTCTTCTTTATATTATATACGATATATATATATCTATATATATATATATATATATATATATATATATATATATATATATATAACCTCGTATATATAACCTTTCCTTTCTCTGGTAAATTGAATTAAATAACGAAATATTTTTACGTATTACTATTGATGCTTTCGGCGAGTTAATTCAAAAAAAGCTTGAACATAATTAGATGTCATTAAAAAAATTAAATTATTATTTTTTCTCTTTATTCAGAACTTTCTTCCGAGCCGGTAGCACCTTATTTGTATGTAAATTCGATGATTTGAAAAATTTATACTAAAGTCAAGTAGATATGTATGTACATTTGAACTTGATTTAGAAAAATATGAATAGATAACTGGATAAGGACAGCTCAAGCAGCTATTTGGAAACTTATGTAGATAATCCAAGTTATATTACAGAAGTCGATTTCCAACTTCAGCGAAAACGCGATGAAAACTTTACATATACATGTTACGTTTTAATAGGTTTTTCAAATAGAAATTAAATATCCAATATTTTCATTTTTTCACTCTGGTGTCGGGGCAAAAAGCTGTGTTGAGTTCCACCACTCAACACGCAATACTTCCATAATTCGACGGAAAATGGGAAGCGGAGTGTTGTAACACTACCTATCCTACTTACTGAATACAGGGTGAAGCTTAAAAAAAACATTCATGAAACGTATATGATAATAAAAAAACAAACCATACTATTATATTTTCTGCAACTAACAAGGACCTTTCGCAATCCACGTCTAGGTCATTAAGCAAATGCTCTCTCAGCAGATATCACTACAAGAGCAATAATCCCCCACTTGCGAGTCGGATCCCACCACATTTAATTATACCGACACGGGCGGGACACTGGCGTATTATAATAAAGTAAATCCACGGTTGACTTGGATAGGTCCGTATTGTAGGATATTGGCGATTTTAAATATATATATTTTTGTTACGTATTTCTAGTATTGGAGGCACAAGTGCAGCTTGAGGTCTTCAGCATATCAAATGTTAAGCGGAACTGTCACTACATTAACCTCAGCGACTTTAGTATTAGCAGTGCAGTAATATTTTGGGATATTTTACTAACTATGACAAATATTTCTTACGGGTGAATGAATATTAATACTTTTAAAGACTTGTTTTTTTAGACTTATATTGTCCAAAAACCCAAATATGTACAATATACAGGTATGTGTGCATATGTAGGATTATCTGTGGCTTCACAGGTGTCAAGCAGATCAACCAATTTTAATTTAGTTTTTTTTTTGAAAAGTACCATGATTGAAAAAAATATTGTCTTTCGAAAAATTTTTGGGGGGTTTCAATTATCAACATTTTTAACATAATTGCAAAATTGTGGCATGTGTGTTGTTTTCGATTAAACTACAACGGCATCAGAAATAATTTAAATGCAATTCGTTACAGTAAGTTACTGAATTATCTAAGCAGTCGCTGACTAGTGAGTGCCAGAAGAATGTAACCTACAATATTCACACGATGCTTTGGTAACATTTTTAAGCGATTTATGTTACTACGATTTATAATCTGTAACAATTAGAAGAAATTTTATTTTTTTTAACAAACTCATTTCTATTATAACTTGCACTATACTTATACTCAAAGTCAGTTTTGTGAACACAATGATTAAGTAATTTCTATACTATACTATATATTTTCTATACTAATTTACGTCTACTTTTTTTAATATTAAAAAATATTACAAATGGAATGTAACAAAGTTACGCCATATACAAAATTGGCTCCTAAACTAACAAACATATTCAAAAGCTAAATTTGTAAAATAATGTTTCAGGTAGTAAATATTTTTAAATACTTTCATATAATTTTTATTTTGCAAGACAGAGGCAATGTCGTTTCCCTGCTTTCCACTTTTAATATAGAGTTAGAAGAGCCTCTTATGTGTTTATTTTTTATGAAGGTCACCTTCGGCCATAAACCATGATATTAAAAAACAACTATTGATAAAAATAATAGTTGTGAATTTTTAATTAACCTTGAAAATTGTTTAAAATTTCGAAATATATACCATATTTCATAATACCGTAATCTAAGCAGAGTAAATAATAAAAATCGGGGAAATAAAAATTCAACTTCTAAGACTTTTAGAACTGAAAGAATATTTTGTTTTCTTATTACTTTAAACGCTAAAAAATATTTCTTCATTACGTAGTCTTATAAAGTACGAAGTGGTATTACAAAAATCTTGAAATGGCTTGTGCACTAGCGTGCCACTGTTGGAATCGAAGAATGAGAATAAAATATTTAATATTTTCGTATCCTCGCTCTGGTAACCAGTTAAAGCGCGGCGTTGAGTTCCGCTAGATAAGTATATAATAATAATAGATAAATGTATTATATATAAATGTATAGGTCATTACTAAAACGAAACTTGCTATGGAAACAGCGACGGAAACCCATGTGGTAAAACGCATAGTACGTTGCAACTGAGTTTCACCGCAGCGTGGTTAGCGTCTATTTTAACTAAAGTTAACTAAGTATAGTATAATTCATCAGAATAACTAATATACACATAAACTGTAGTTTACAAGTAGCTTAGTGCTAAGTACTAATTACTGGTAAATAATGATTAAATTTAATATGACTGGTAGTACTTGTAGTGTATCTACATTTTATTCTAATGCCTATTTATTTCTAGTTTCAGGCTTTATCGCGCAAAATATCACATTTACCTAGCGGATAATGCAGGACCCATCATGGCGCATCGGCATAAGGGTGTGACTGTAACGCGATGGTTGTGGGTTCGATCCCTAATCGAAGAAACGAAATTTTTACTTAAATTCATATTTTCGTTTCTTCGCTCTGGTTTCGAGGCAAAAACGCGACGTTGTATTCCGAATTCGGCGGAAAGTGGAGAACGGAGTGTTACCTACCTAGCCTCTGCCTACCTAGGTTATTACTAAATACTTATTATTGGCAAGTAATGGTAGGATTAACTGTTAGATAAAAGAGAAACGATAGAGAAGAAAATGCAAAAATAGTTGATTTTTTTAGTTTCATGATGAATCTCGCATGAGTAAGCGGAGGGAACGTAGGGTGAATTTTTGAGACATTATGTGTGAAGTAATAAGAAAGTAATAGAAATATTTCATTCCCCGTGTATGATTTGAATCCATACCTGTCGCGTTTCACAATGCACTACGGCGGCTCCATTTTCAATATAAATAATTCACAGAATTGGATAGAACCCATTACCATCACGTACATAATTAAAAACAGTAAGAAAACTTATAAATTTTTAAAAGAACGCTTTCTCTACTATGCCATTAGCTCTCTAGACAAAATCGTACAACCACTTACCTAGCAAAATCAACGTTAAATCTTATTTAGCCAAGAAATAGCATTTGATAATTGCAGCCTGAAACAATTAAAAATAATAAATATATGGAGCGTCTGACATTTGTGAATTCGATTCTTGATCGGAGAAATAACTATTGTTATTTCGTTCTGATAACAAGACAAAGCGTGGCGTTGAGATACATCACTCAGCACGGAATGTAACGAAAATTGAGTAAAATAATATGTCTGACACTAGGTTCCCTCTGCCTACATTGATACATGTGGATTATAACGTGAAGCTATAAAGAAAATATAAGTGCATATATTAATGCATTTAAAAAAGGTTAATCAATTGTAAATATACCTACAATGTTGTATTGTAGGTACTTACAGTTTGATCACAGGTCATCTGGCTTTATAAGCGATGGTTTTGAATTCAATGTTAACTTGGTGAATGAAAAAATGTATATAATTAAATTACTTTCTTTTGTTCTGAATAAGGTAAATTGAATCATTGTGTTCCGCTATCCAATACGCAATATCTCGAAATTGAGAAAACATTGGGGAATGGAGAGTTTTAACACTACGTTTTTCTGACCACTATATATAATCATGGGTAAGGTTGCATGAAGCTAAAAAAATATAATTTATATAAAACGTTGTATGAGTAAACTTGCTAATTAAATTAAATAATAAATCTAGCGCACCTAAGTTGCTTTACTTTGGGTAGAAACGGAATGAGAATATGTGTAATGGCCAACAAGGGATATTTAAAGTAAAATTAATTTATAGAAGAACATATACAAGGGACTTATTAAGTGAAAAAAAAATAGATTTTAATGTTCAAGACCCGTTGTGGACACATGTGTGTGACTGGTTGTGGGTTCGATCCCCACTCGAGGAAATTAAATATTTATTTAATTTATATGTTCATGTCTTCGCTCTGTTGTCGATACAAAGCGCAACTATTCCGCTAACTCTCCGGGGAATTCCGCCACTGAACACGAAATGCGTATAGATTTCGATTGAAAGAGGGTACCGGAGTTTCTTAACACTAGATTCCCTCTGTCTATGCTGCTGTGCCAGTTGTGGCGCAGGGGCACAAAGTGTGACTGTAAGATCGACGGATGGTGGGTGTGAACCCCACTCAAGATACATTTATATTTTTATTTCCTTACTCTGGTGCCTGGCTGCTGGTGCTGGTGCAAGGCACAGCGTTGAGTTCGGCCACTCTTTACGTAATCGCTTTTTAAAAAAAGCGATTACGTACGCCATTACGTAACGAGTGGCGGTAAAACTATTAGTCATATTTAGAGGCCGAGTTCTGGAACTCGGCGTCTAAATATAATTTTACCTTTTCTAACTTTAAAATCAAGGTTTCTTAGTAGATTCAATAAGATTATAATATTAAATATCATTGAAATACTTTCCCCGCTTCTATAAAAGAACCTTTCTAATCGATTTGAAGATCACATTAAAGTCTTACAATCTCAGAGACCCTTTTCGCCCTTTTACAATGAACATCTTAATTTATTAAGAATCCGTAATCCTATTGTAATGAATTCATATATTATTTCTTTCGGCGTCGATTAATCAATAACATGGCTGTACGAAATATTTTCAACGATTATTTTCATTTTAAGCTTCTGTACCTCAAAAGGTAAGAACGGAACTTTTATAAGATCACTATGTTGTCCGTCAAGATTATTGATCTCGAGGTCATGTGGAGGTATTAAGCTGAGTACTGCGTGGAGGTGCCACGTGATTAAAAATAAATTAATAAATGATTAAATAAGTATAAAACTTTCAAGCAAAAGAAATATATTTCAAGTAAATTTTCAGTTCCCTTGAGGCATAGAAAAATATCACGCTTAAGTTGACGCAATCGAAAAATACGACAATTGATCATAGTTTTTTAAGCATTATATATTTAGTTCATTTACAGGAACACTATCTCGCGTAAAATAAATCCCGTGAAATTGCACTGATGTTTTTTAATTTCACTTTTTTCAAGCACATAATAGTGAGAAGAATACACAATGTCCAGACAATCCGTTAACTATTTACCACCCAAATTAAAATAGCTAAAATATTATCATTTTCACGGAAGCCATCGTATCGCAATAGGACAGCGTCTCTAAAAGCCTGTAAAAGCGATGGTCGTGGGCTCGATTCCCAAATGAGAAATCAACTATTTTCGTTACCTCGCTCTGGTAACAAGAAACACGCAATGTCTAAAAACATAGCATCCTTTGCACTGCGGGATAAAGCGTGTAGCTGGTCTCACTAACCTAACCCACTTCTACTGCGCTTACAGTACGCCATGCCACAATGGCCTTATAGCCAAGATTTAAACGTAATGATTCATATTTTAAAATGTATTATTCAAAACTATTATTATTTCAGATTCCATACTAAATAAGCTTAATTATATAAATTTATCACGCTTATTAAATTTAAATTGAAAAACTTTGCTATCGGGAATGACATCAATCATGTGCTGAAGTCATATACTTCAACTACTTTTGTTATAAAACTTGGCCTGTAAATAAAGTATATCTAAATCAAATCAAAACATTCTTTATTCATTTAGGCAATTATAAGCACTTCTGAACCGTCAAATTACGTAGAAATATCAATAAAGTCTGTTCTAGAGTAACCCCAGTAATATTTTCGATTCTTTTAATTATTTTGAGTTCGATTTCGACATTGGATTATTCTATTCCATTTGAATATATTTTTTAATATGCAATCATTACAGTCATTTTACAAAGAATATTTATTTACTAGTCATTACTCAAATCACTAATCTAACATTTAAGGCTGTTTCTGAACGAGTAAATTAAATTACTCATTGACATCAACACATATGCCTGTCCGTCAATTCTGTTTATTAAATGAATAATCATGTAGTTAAAGCAGGATAGCGTGAAGCTAAAAAAAACAAAGCATCGCCTGGTATTCCCGCTAGTCCAAATTGAAACTAAATTTTAAGCCCTTAATGGAAAGTCGGATTTATAATAAGAACACGTGATTTGTATGAAAATATTCCACATACATTAGCTGTGGATGAAATCCATTAAGACGCGGCCTTAAGAACCTTTGACAGCTCAATCCATTGCCTAATTAATCTAACACCTTAATTCAGATATTTTATAAAAGATAGATGATATAAGTGACGTGTGTTGATTTTTATTATAGACATACAGTAAAGCCAAAGAGGTCAGTCATGGCGCAGGGGCAAAAGCTTTAATGTAGAGGCAAAGCGCGGCGCTGAGTTCCGCCAACACTCAATTCGGCGAAATGAGTGAGTGAGCGAAACGGAGTGATTTAACACTAAGCTCCCTCTGCGCATCCTGCTGTGTGCGGGAAACAGAGTGAAACGTAGTAGATCTTCTGTAAATTAGAATATATTGAATTGAGATATACAATATTTTCTCGTATCAAGAATCTCAGTTAAATATTGTATTTTGATTTGCGTGCGGAAATACTAAGGGCCATGTACAAGATATATATATATATATATATATATATATATATATATATATATATATATATATATATATATTAATTATAGATAGACAAGTAAAATACAATTAATATATATCTATAGTCTTAAAGCAGTTAATTTGAATGGCTACTAAATAGCTAACAGAACACAAGAACAAAATTCGTTAATACCTGCTTTTCGCTAAAATTTCGAGGCAATGCGTATTGAGTCTCGCTCAATAGTTAACCCAGCGTGGCACTTTGTTTATCTGAGCGACATAATCAAAACAAATGTTATTTCTACTCTGAGTAAGAAATCGAACCCACAACCATCGTACATATCGTCAGAAGCCGTCCCACTTGTTGTATTGTATACAATTTAATTATATTATACAAGCGTACATTGATATATTATAAGTAAACACAATTTTCTATTTTAATAACGTGTGTGCGTAGCGTCCATGTTTACACACACGTACAATAAATATCGTTAATTTCCATAATCAACAATACATAATGAAGTGACGAGCTGAACAAATATTAACATGTTATTTACAAAGGCGAAGCGAACTTATTTTATAAACTATTGCTTAAAATTAAATTTTAATGGAAAGTCTATTATTAAGTGCAATCATTTTGCGGAAAATTATTGAAAATTATTGCAGTGTTTTTTAATTTGGTTTGGAATAATTTTAAAATATCTCCCGTGACTTAGCAGTTAAGTTAATTATCACTCATTACATCAAATCTTGTGTAGGACTTTTGTGTTTTAATGATAGCTTACTAGTAGTGAGACCAATCGTGGCACGGGGGCATAAAGTGTGTTTTTTTAGCTTCACGCTGTACCCTGCACATAGCAGGGCAGACAGAGGGAACCTAGTGTTAAGACACTCCGTTCCCCACTTTCTGCCGAATTCTGGAGGCATTGCATGTTGAGTGGCAGAACTCAACGGCGCGCTTTTGCCTCGACAATGTGAATATAAATATAAAATATGGTTCAAATACAATGTGACTCAACGGAAAACTAATAAGGTGGTACCTTATTGCTAAATTAATTAGAAATATGTAAATTCTACACAAAATGTCAACCAACGACCCTCGCAATACAAAACTATTTTATAACTACACTTTAAAAAAGTGAATAGTGACGAATACTATATTAATTTATACACAAATCATTTTGAGTTAATCTTTAAGAAAATATGAAATAACATTTCTAAAAAAATATGTAATTAAAACAACTAAAACCAAATGTTATTATGAAACTTTGATTACTCGAGTTCCTTTAGCACAAGAGAACTAGCGTTCAAACGCGAATGTAACGGTTATGGGTTCGATTCACACTCTTCTTCTGGTAACGTAATAATTGTAGCATTAAGTAAGATCCGTTCCCCACTATCCGCTGAATTCTCAAGGCATTGCGTATTGAGTCTGCGTTGTCAGAGCGAGGAAATGAGAAAAATAAATATTTAATTCTCCCAAGTGGGTTCAAAGTTCGAGCTCCAAAACGTCACGTTTTCTCGTCTCTCGTCGTCTGCTGAAATCTAACTTCACACTTTGTCCCACGAGAGCGCAGAAAGGAAATAATTTAATATCTCGAAATCGAACCCACAATAAAAAATACATATTATGGCCTCTAACAATTATTATAAAATAAAACAGGTTAAACTCCCACACATTATAACAAGATAGATAATACACCACACCTATCAATAATATTATCAAATAATATTTTTTTTACAAACTATCCAAAAGTTCCAGAAAAAGTTTGAAATATACTAAGGCCTAACCGCAAACTTAAAGTATCCAAACTGTGCCTCCAGGCGATAAACAGCTAAGACGGAAAAAGGAATTTCAAGATAATACCAGTACCAGCATTAACTTGATTACATTTTTACTTAGAGAGTATTAAGGGAATTATACGAAAACAGATTTAAGTGATAACAGGGTTATTATAAGAAACTTTTTCTATATTTTAAATAAAGAGTTGAATACGCTTGGTTTTTATTAGAAAAAAATATATAACATAAATAGTTGCGGCTAAAGTCAATGTAAGGAATGATGCAAAGGAATTGTTTTGTTATTGTTTTTCAATCTTTATCTCCGTTGGTGGTAGATTCGATCACTAACTGGGGATATAAATTATTTTCATTTTTCCACTCACTAAAGTGACAAGACGTGACGTTAAGTTCCGCATCTCAAAAAGCAATGTCTCAAAACTTGCCCGGTGCATGGGGATCACCGTGTATTTAAGTTTCCTCTGCCTATCCTGCAATATGCCGGATACAGCTTGGAGCTATATTAAAAGAATCTTATATTTTTTTCAAAATAATGTATAATTTAAACAAAGATATCGCGGGCGACTAGTTTGAAAAAAGAAAACTAGCAAAGAAAATTTTCTACAGAACATTTTCATTTAATTTTCAAAAGTCGCGAGGTCTTATATAAATTGAATGGAATGTATTTTTAAATTAACATAAAATAAAATATTTGAACTGTACTTTTTTAAACCAACGAGAATTTAAATTGTGAAATATGTTCTTGACAAATTCCTTCGTATTAATGCTGGATGGTTATAACTGAGATTGAGATTTCCTTAGAAATGTTTCGTGATTTTTTTTATCGTCACAATGTATCCCGCGAAGGGTAGGCAGAGAGAACCTGGGTATGTAGTTGTAAGACACTTCGTTCCTATTTATACATTTTCTACCAAATATTGCGTGCATTGCGTGTTAAGTGGTGGAGCTTAAAGCCGCGCGTTGTCCTGTTACCAGAGCGAACCAGTAACCTGTCATGACCGGCCTCATTTAACTATGTGGAGGAAGCAGCAGGTAAAAGTTAGTATGGGATAAAGCGTGCGGTTGAAAAAAAATGTTAAATAAATTATTACTTTATATTTCGGACTATATAGAGGAGATCTATAAGGAAAGATCCAAGTGAATCATCTCTACATTCTTCATTTACCGCTAATTTTAACAAAATCATGAATTCAATGGAACACCCACCTTTATACGACCAGGCCATATAAATCAATAATGCTTACAATATTACTTTAAATTGGCATCGAATCCACAACAATTAAAGACAAAAAACACATCCATTGTACCCTCATGGTCTATATTTTACCTAAAATAAAATAAGCAATCCCCATTATTTATACCGACAATGACGTAAACTGCACAAATAACTAGCTCTTTAATCTAATACTCGCGGTAAGCGGTTGGATGTCCCCAGACGCTGGGAAACGTTGTAGCGGGCAATACGAACGAAATATCTTCATAATATTATTCATATTTTGTTGGTTATCTTATTTTTTTTTTTTTTTTTTTTTTTTTTTTTGGTAAAAGGACAAGGCA
>DWGR01003449.1:0-12192 GCA_018247715.1 Heliconius burneyi | reverse complement strand
CACAGCCACCCGCATATATTTCTAAAAAGCCCCTAGTGTCAGGAATTCGAAAATATGAATTAAATATCTATGAAAATCACAATCAAAATTTGTGAAAGCCAACATATCAATATTACATTTGGTTGGGCTTATACATTTTATAGCGAAATCACAGTGGTTTATGGAACAGATGCACGTTTGATATAAAATAATGTTATTAAATATAGCTGTCTTGGTCGTTTAATATTTTTCTTTATTTGAGTTCTGCTACTCAACACGCAATGCCTCCAGAACTCGGGAGAAAGTGGGGAACGGAGTGTGTCTGGAGTGTCTTAACACTAGGTTCCCTCTGTCTACCCTGCTATGTGCGGAATACAGCGTGAAGTTAAATATATATATATACTTATAGTAGGTTTCATGTCATATAATATTCACTTGCTACTTATCTTTATGTAAGCTTAATTTATATTATTCATTTATTAAGGCCAGTCGTGGCGCACAAGTGTATGACCATAAAGGCGGCAGGTTATGGGTTCGATACCCTTTCTAAGTTATGAAATACTTAATATTTTTATTTCGTAGCGCTAGTGTCAAAATCAAGCGTTGAGTTCCGCCTATCAACACGCAATGCCCTCAGAATTCAACGGAAAGTGGGGAGCGGAGTGTCTTAACACTACGCACCCTCTGCCTCTGCCTTACCCAAGCCGTAGGTATATTAATTTACTTAAATTAGGTTAAAACCTAACTTATTTTTTCTTTCTCTAACACAATGAAAGTATAAAATATTTTTCGTAAAAATTCTGCACTCGATCCTTTCATGAAGAGCTCAAGCTATTCGCTATGGATATGAAGGAAAATGTGTTAGGCGTTGCGAATCCCCTCTCAGACCCCTTTCCCACAGGAATGACGGGGTTTTTCAAGAGCTAAGGGCCCTTATGGAAGAAACGCATCGATGTATTTACCATGGCATTTTAAATCTGCAATGATAATTGTCTTTTTGTAGAGCTTTAAGTAAAATGATATTAATCTTTATTATTAATTGCATATCGTAGTATAGATATACATTCTACTAAATATGGGACGGTTCTATTTTAGTATTTCTATTATGTATAACAATGTTTTAAAGAAACATATAAATCAAGATGTCTATACTCTCCTGATGTTAATATACTTAAGATAATAAAAATCAGCTTCACGCTGTATCCCGCACACAACAGGGTAGCCAGAGGGAATCTAGTGATAACATATTCCGTTTTCAACTTTCTGCTGAATTCTCAAGGCATTGCGTGTTGAGTGGCAGAACTCAACGTCGCGCTTAGCCCCGAGACCAGAGGGGAGAAATGGAAATATAAACGTAAATAAATATTTCACTTCCTCGAGTGGGGATCGAACCCACAACCGTTGCGTTACAGTCACACCCTTGTGCCGCTGCGCCTTAAGAATTCATAGACATATAGACGACTTAAGATAATACAATTTGTCATATCATTATTTGTCTTTACTATACATTAATAATATTTTTTACTTTACTATAATACAAACTAATTTACTACTAAAGTATATTAAATGATAATTATACAATATACATTCAAAGTTGAATGTCACAATGTTTGGTGCGAGACACTTTGGGGGCTGTTTGCCTTTGATTTTGTTATTCATTGCGCGGGGCAGCCCCCTCACCCCTCTCCGAATTCATCCACCTTGCTCCGTACACAGATCATTACTGCGCCAAATACATTCTAAACTAGGTAAAACTCGAAAGGGGATAAAAGCGAAATGTTATACTATTTCACATTTTAAACATAGTTTTTGGTATAAACTTGTAGCTATGTATATTTATTATAGTTACTTCGTTTTTTTTTAGAATAACGCTGTATCCCGTATTTAGCAGGAAAGGCAGAGGGAACCTGGAGTTAAGACACTTCTGTTCCCCACTTTCCACCGACTCGACTGAAGGCATTGCGTGTTGAGTGTCGGAACTCAACGCTGCCTTATATCGTTACATATGAAGTATTATTTCTAAACAATATTCCATTTCTAAATACTAAATATTTTTCACAAGCATTGCTTACACTTTTGAAGCGAATGATCAAGCCGCGTCTCTCCTTAGGAAAACAAAGGACGCCGTTTTTTCATACGCATACATTTGTACCCAGCATGGTAGAGCACGTGCCCCACAGATTATTAAATGACGTAGATAATCATATCTTATCGCTTTGGAATTTTTATCTAAAAAAAAGTTTTTTTGGTTTAATATGGATAGTATTTTGAAAAATAAATGTATTGTTCAACTATTCCCGCATATAGCAGAGTAGGTAGAGGGAACCTAGCGTTAATACTAGACTTCCCTGCGAATTTTAAAGGCGCTCTACGCCGCGCTATTTGCCTTGTTGTAGAGCGTAGAAAAAAAACAATAAATAATAATTAATTCCCTCGAGTGGAAATCGAATCCAGATCCATCGTTACAGTCACACGTGTGTGTGCCTCTGCGATGGCCTCGATACTCGAACTAATTTTAATACTTATTAGGGTTCAAAGCTATAAACCAAATCTTTTCAACTTTTTCAAATCAAATATTTATGGCAATCTATATATCTACAAGAAACGTTCAAATTCGTTTACGCTCTCTCAATTTCACGCATACGTTTTACAACTATAAAGTTTAAGGTATTTACTGTTTGCCACGGACTATCAATTTGAATATTTATTACCGGGCTATCTCTTTAATCTTTCACGTGGGTTCAACGTGAAATGGAATTGTTAAATATTTTAGTTTACTGGTAATAATAATAATAAGGATCGCTCGTGCCATTTTTTTTTAGTAAGTTTAATAAGAAAATTGTATATTTGTATTATTTTAGTATATAAAAAATCTAAAGACTAGGGTTCAATGTAAAATGGTATTGTAAAATATTTTATTTTAACTGTGTAATAATAATAAGGATCGCTCGTACCATTGTTTTTTTTTCAATATTATTTGGACAATAATTTGTAAGTTGAATAAGGAAATTATATATGTATTTGTACTATTTTACTATATAAAACATCTAAAAACTACCGTTCACTGAATAATAATAACGATCGCTTTTGGTATGCAAAAAATAATAGTTGAGTTATATTTCATAAGTTTGTATAAGAAAATTAATTATTTATACCATTTTATTATACAAAAAACTACAAAAATTAAGTATGCTATTTTTAAAAGCTATAATATATTAAAACACTCCTATATTACCTCCATTAAAATATAAGAATATGAAAAATAATAAATGTCTGTACAACACGAAGCACATACATATAATCTGTATAGCTAGAGTCAAACAAGCTCGTCTGTGCTGAACCATTTTTTATTTCAAATTATTATCACTCGCGGGTTATAAAATTCAATTGTTTTACTCTTATACCATTTGGAGAGTGTTGAAGAGATAATAAATTGTGTAGATATGATTTTATTGTTTTTGATGTTAGAAAACTTGTAATATCTAAAAGAAAATAATGTATTTTATTCTAATAATAAATTTTTAGCATTCATTACAAATGTACGTAGGTACAATATGCTTTTAACAAAAGACAAAATTTATAAGTTATTTTAAAAACTATTACTATTCTCAACATTTGCAGTAAGAAATAGATAGATATAGATAGATAGATTATTTTTATTTTATCAACAATGGAAATGCTCAGCTTGAACGTTTCGCGTTGGTAACATTGAGCTAAAATATGTCAAGGAACTACACTTACACTCGAAATTGAAATGGTATGGCTTAAAATATATTTGTTTGTGTAATGATGATAAAAATTACGTTTTATATCACATTATACGGGTTAGAATTAGAATTAATTTGCATTTATTTTTATGCAATTAATACATTTGTTTTTTTTCTTATATTATGTATATTATAATATTTTATTATTAATAGGTAATACAATGCGTTAAACACTGAAAATTTTATGGCTTAATACTTTATAATAAATAATAAAGCAACTACCGTTATATTATAATGATATAATTACAATTACATAGAAAAATACTTATACGACGACTTAAATTGTAAATTTAACTAGAATTCAAGCGGCACATGAGTAACGAACAACAAAATTCTTTAATCACTAATATAGATGCCGCACTGGTCGACCCACTTTGACACCAACATTTTGTAGGTCGTTTATCGCAGTCATTCCCCCGGCACCGGCGATCCACGCACCGCTATCTCACCGGCCAAAACTCAACGATTCAAATACCAAACATTTGTTATACATTTCCGCGCTAATAGGCTATTGTTATAAATAAGTGATGGATATAACGTAATCTATATGTTCCTATGAGGTATTGTCGAGGTGGTGCTGTGGGTAGAGCGTATCGCGCACTGTTACCGTCACGAGTCAAGGCCGGAGTATTGGGAAATATCGTTTACTTACAAAATGCTCTTAATTACTCTCGAATAGTGTCAATGTTAATAGTTATACCTAAAATGCAAAGTCGGGTAATTTTGTTAATTCTGATAATTATATAGTATTAATTATTTTGCTAAAACGTACAGGATGATGCTGGTTCGGCCTCGGTACTTGAGGCAGCTGTAGTTCGTTTAATAGATATCTGTATAGGTTAGTAGAGTTAAGTCAATCTATTTACATAATGATAGGCAAATCGTGACTGGGCCAGTGAAATGTTTGTAATGTAAATACATATTATATAGTAATTACTATATTTTATACATTTTTTCAGCTTCAAGCTCTACCTCACTTACTGCAGCGTATGCAGATAACATAATGTGTTAAGACACTCCGGTACTCACTTTCCGCCTAATTTTTTAAAGTATTGAGTGCGTGTTAAATGGCGGAACTTAACGCCGGGTTTTTATCTTGCGAAAGCGAAGAAATGTAAATATTAATAAATATTAACTCATTGCTCCGAGTGGGTATCGGGTCCACGATAGTCGCATTCACTCCCTTGTGCCCCTGCACGGCTACGGAAGATATTAACTAAGGAGAAATTAATAAGCATTCTAGTCCTACCCCAAAATTTTATAATACCTATATTTCATTGATTTTATACAATTTTGAGGCTAAGAGACCAGTCGTGGCGCAGAGGCACAAGGTGTGACTGTAACCGACTGGTTGTAGGTTCGATTTCGACTCGAGGAGATGAAATATTTATTTGAATTTATATTTGCATTTTTTCGCTCTGGCATCAAGGGAAAGCGTGACGTTGAGTTCTATTACTCAACACGCAATGCCTCCAGAATACTGCAGAAAGTGGGGAACGGAGTATCTTAACACTAGGTTCCCTCTGCCTACCCTGCTGTGTGCGGGATACAGCGTGAAGCTGATTTACTTTTAATTTTTACCTACATTGATTTAGCAAACTACCTCTAAATCGAAATATACCGATGAATACACTGATACCTAATTTCAGAATTGCACGTAACAGAAATGTGTTAGTTTATTAGATAAAACACTAGAGTGTACAAATAATAGTTAAAATGAACCTTATATATAACAGAAAACGGTTTAAAATTAAACAGAAATAAAAATAAAAGTAAATAATGATTTAGATGAATTGCAAAATTAGAATCTTAATTCTATATAAGATTTTTTTAATTGAAAATTTTTTTCAAAGCATTATGTTAAATACGTAGCGTTCTACTTATTATGTAATTAGATAGTTGATTCGGACGACAGTGTTTTGTCTCTCTCTTATTTAATTTAAATTGTACGTGAGTAAGAGAGACAGAGGATGCTTAGCAGCCATTTAAGTTAAACACAGGTTATGGGAAGGGGCGATGTCGGTTTGTTACAATAGGTGCAATTGAAATGATATTGAGTTACAGGTCAAACTGGTTACACATTCGATTTATATATTTCTATATTTCTGATAGATATATTTCTGCTTCTATACGAAGGGTAGGCAGAGAGCTGCTAGTGTTAAGACTTTCTGTTTTCCACCTTACTTTGTGTAAGAGAAGAGAGTTAAACATATGAAGTTGTATAAATTTGAATACGAATATTAATAAAAAAAACTAATTTGAATACTAATTCTTGTTATTAAAGGAGCTGAGTATTCGTAAGTCAAAGTTTAGTTATATTATGTATGTTAATTGTAAATAATGAGATCAAGGACAACTTACTCGTTTACGTATCAAGGAAAGCTATAAGTACCTGGAAAAGAAAATGAATCATTTTAATACAATAAATAGTATATACCAAAGTAATTATAAATAGAAGCAAGGGGAACCTAGTGTTAAGACACTCCGTTCCCCACTTTCTCCTAAATTCTCGAGGCATGGCGTGTTGAGTGGCAGAACTCAACGCCGCGCTTTGCCTCGACACCGGAGCAACGAAATAAACGTAAATATTTCACTCCCTCGAGTGGGGATCGAACCCACAACCGTCGCGTTAAAGTCACACCCTTGTGCCGCCGCGCCACGACGGCCTAATTATAAATATTTTATTACAGAGAGAAGCTAATGCTACGACTCTCCGCTTCTCACGGAACTTTTCGAATAACTGAATTCAACGCCACACAGTAACTGAAAATAATTAAATTATATATTTATCCCCCGAGTGGGAATCGAACCCACAGCCAATGTGTTTGGAACCAGACCTTTGTCTCACGTGGCGCTACGACCTTTCCAATTTCTTTTCAATATACAAACATTTCAATTACATTATGTAAATATAAATAGTTTTTATCAAATTTGTCATGAAAATTACAGACTGTTATCTTTAGTGTTGGTAAAATGTATATTTTTTTTATCAAATGTATTAGAAAAGACAATAGACAAGTCGTTGTGAATTATTTATTTTGCATTATCTGTTGATAGCATGATTAAAATTTCATCAATGGGCGATTATTACGTTATTAACAATATCGAGTGTTTAAAGAAATAATTAATATTATATTAATTATGTGTGTGTGTTGATTGACGGAAATATTTCATTTCTTCGAGTGGGAATCGAACCCGCAACCGCTTGTGCCCCCACGCCACTACTGGCCTCAACTCTAGACAATCAGATAAATTGAAGTTTTCATAGTTTTCAGTATTTACTATAAGAGCTATTGCATACTGTAATTGACTTACAGATAAACAGACAAGGTCGTGTGGCGCTACCTACGTACGCGTATACGACTATAGAGTATATGTATCGTATTTAAAATAATAATGAGTATTATATGAGGCCGTCGTGGCGCGGGGGTACAGGCGTGTGAATGTAAACGCGACAGGTTATGGGTTCGATTACCTAATATTCCAAACAATATTAGGTAGAACCATTACACTGTAAAGTGGAAAACGAAGTAACTTCTTCATTCGTATCATTAACACTTTCTATCAGATTTTGTAAAATGATAAAGAAAATGTATTAAAAAGGGAAAACGGAGTGTCTTAGCACTAGGTTTCCTCTGTCTACCTTTACAAGTGCGGGATACAGATTAATTAATTAAAATATTGGAATAAATTAGATAAGTAATTGATATTACAAAAACAAGATCCTTAACTGAGGTTTAACTGATGTGGTTACTTTGTACTAACTACTACTACCTAGCTATTAGTATTAATGACGCGATGCATTCAAATGCAAATGTCAATTAAGATGTATGGCTTTAACACTCTTGAAATAAAAACTCTTATAAATATGTTTCAGTTATAACATATACTTATACATTTTTGTTGTCTTTTCAATTTCTTGGCGTATGAAAAAATCTAGAGTCCAGATACGTTTTGCTGTCTGTCCGAACAGTCTTGAACCCACAATGATTGTTTTTGCAGCTAGACGCTGTTCCACTACCATACAATAACCTCGTTGTTTTTGACATTTATTTTTAAAAATATATATATCTAAGTAACAAGAGAAGTAGAACAGTTTTCCTAAGAAAGATATCTATAAACAGCCAGGGAAACCCTACTCTGGTTCGAGTAAGATTCATAATCGATTTGAATATTAGCTATATATGTCTCTCAAATACTAAATACACAGGAAACTTAAAAAATACAATCTTAATCAATCAAAATAAAAAAAATGTATTCCGCAATCCACACATAGCTGGGGAGGCAAACGGAACATAGGAACCTTTACGACACTTCTGTACCCCACTTTCCACGGAATTCTTTGTATTGTGTGTTGCGTCGAAGACACACGTACACACACTTTGCTAGGTGAAAATATTTCATTCATTCAAGTGGGAACTGACCCTACAACCGTGGCGAACACTCGTACCATTGCGCCACTACGGCGCTATATTATACATAGAAATGGTAATGTGAACGTCTCGAATCTTGTTTATTTTTTATTTAGCTTCTACGTAATAAGTCAATTAAGTAAACACCACACAACTGATTTATCCTAAACAAAATTACATGTTCATTGATGCGGAACTTGGATAGGTGTATTTTTTTTTAAAGCCGATGGTCGACCGTACATCCTATATACGCCTATAATCATTTAGAAAATATATTCATGACCAAACGTAAGTTGATAAATAGGACATTAAATTTCACTATAGGTATTATCAGGCCATAGGCCATATCATTCGTGGCGTGGGGCGCACATACCATAACGAGCTAAATTCCTGTTAGACCATAGTCTTCTACAACCCAAAAAACCCTTCATTTCCAAATAGTAAGCTAACGTTATCTGATCAATTTCACTGTCCTCAAAAATATTTATTAAGACAACCCGGTGTATTACGTGTTTTGAAGCCACGAAACCAAACCAATAGAAGCGCATGTTCCAAGTCTTATCTTGAATAAATAATGATATTTGAGTCGTCGCTCGCAACCTCTACGTACGGGCAGAACTTACCAAAGCTTAGTACCAACCTTAATACATTGTAATAAGGACAATATTGCAGTGGATTTATTTTTTGTGGCCGTTTTAGAAGAGACATCGCCATGAAGTGATTACTACCGTAAACAATACTGTTATTGTGGATTAACTTTAAGTATTAAAAATGTTTACTTTGTGTAATGAGTGCGAGAAACAGATGGTTGATTTTGAAGTTTGTTAAAGATATAGGAAAAAATATTATTTTTAAATCTTTTTTTTGTTTTTTTTTTTGTTATGCAGACAGTACTTTGTTCTTTTGTTTCTACCTCCCTTTCCTTCTCCTCCTCCTTTATCCCTTGATGGAGCAAATAAAATTATTCTAGTATATATCTTAATTATATTATAAGCTCTATTTTATTTTTTTTTCTTAATATTTTTTTTAAATAAATGAGATACAACTGTTTATGTCGTTCGTGTCCTCTTATCAGAAAGTAATTATAAAACCAGATCTAAATGTCACGCGAATTCAGGGCCGCATCTTAACTACCGCGGCTCAGTTTTGATCAACTTTACTTGTGTTTAAAATTGAGTGTTACTTTGACATTAAATGTTCGATAAAAACCATGTATAACTTATACCTACAAATGTATACATTTATACAGCCGTCGTGGCGCAGCGGTACAAGGGTGTGTCTGTAAAGCGACGGCTGTGGGTTCGATCCCCACTCGAGGAAGTGAAGTATTTATTTATGTTTATATTTCCATTTCTTTGATCTGGTGTCGAGATAAAGCGCGGCGTTGAGTATAGCCACTCAACACGCAATGCCTCCAGAATTCGCCAGAAAGTGGGCAACGGAGTGTCTTAACACTAGGTTGCTTCTGCCTATACTGATGTATGCGGGATACAGCGTGAAGCTGATTTAATTGTTTTATATTTTATTTTTATAGAAATATTGTAAAGATGAGACCAGACTTAGCGCAGGGGCATGAAGTGTGACTGCGACAGGTTGTGGGTTTGATTCCCATTAGAGTAAATGAAATATTTAACATTTCCAATTTTTTCACACTGATGTCGAGACACAGCGTTGAGTTTTGCCACTCAACATGCGATGCCTCAAGAATTCAGAGGAAAATGGAGAACGGAGATTTAATATTAGGTTCCCTTTGCTAACCCTATTGAATACGGGATGGAAAGAAATATAAAAATGAAGAGTTTGTTTGGTTAATCGCATTGATCTCAGGAACTACTCAAGTACAAATTGAAAAAAATATATCTAGTTGAACAGTTTAACGAAGAAGACTATATTATACAAGATTAATAATTCGATATACCCCACTGTACCTGTCAGAGTCAGTTACCTCAAGTACACAGATTGTGTCATGTGTCACACACAGTTCTTGCCTATTTGGCCATGCTGACGAAGCCACAACTAAAAAAAGGCTAGTACATATAAAAATAACATATTCAAACGGAAGCTACTGTACACGACATAGTTTTTTATTTGCCTAACAATTCTCAACTCGCTTTGCTCTACATATTATTTTGCACAGTAATAAATCTAGTGTCATATGAATTTAGAAATTCCCCCTAAGTGGATTACTTATGATCTATGTCTTTCATACTGTCGAAACGAAGAAAAGCCGAAATACAGGGGCGAATCGGGAGTACAATTTGATAAATAAATAAGAAGGTATGTAGTTTGTAGAGAGTGGCGCGGCCTCGTGACGTCACGGAGGTCGCGGCGCTTCCTACCGCGAGTAGCGGTCCGGCGACACAAAAAAGATAGACCTTTAAAACTATTTGAAATGTGATTATGTACTATAATGTTAGGCAAAGGGAACGTAGTGTTTAGACACTCATCATTATCTTAACGCCGCGCTTTGCCCCGACACCAGAGCTAATGTGAAAATATTAAATACTACATTTCCTCGAGCGGCAATCGAACCCACAACCTGTCATGATTACAGACAACAAAATTTAATACTACAACCATTTATTTGTTTCCACTATAACAAAGATAATCGAAATGAACCTAACGGTGAAACTACATTTATAAGAATGTCTCTACAAGAACTCTACAATTGTAATAATATGTATGTGACATACATTTGCAACTGTATCGGGCAAGGTTGTGTATGAATTCTAGAGTTTCACTGCGATAGAGGGTATTTAGATATTATTAGTGCCTACTTAGTATATATTTATTGAAGAAAGTTATATATTCAACATAATTTATTATTCTTATGCGATATTAGTATGAAATATAAAAACTTATTTAAAAACATTTTTTTTACATAACATTTGTAAAATCAACAGTAGAGTTCAATCAATTACTATTTATTAATATTACGATATCATCGCTTTGGTATCAAAGTAAAAGCGTGGTGATCCGCCGCTAGGAACAGCGATTGAAGAACGGGAATTCTTAACACTAGGTTCCCTCTGCTTATCATCCTTTATGCGGGATACAGCGTGAAAATGAGAAAAAATATATTTATCATCTATCATTTATCAACACAATGTATTAATTTTCTATCTACCCAATTTTATTATAAGTATAAATGTGCATCTTATACAGCGGAACAGCCCAAATATTGTGAAATATCCTGTCACACGTGATCACAATCAGACCGTGACCAATGTTTCTAAGGTCAATTTGAATATTTTTTTCTTGCAGTATTTGTACCTGCGACCTATACGAACTATAGACAAGACAGTTGTTATACAAAATATTTTTTTTATCACCCGGAAGTTATTTGCCTTACTTTAAATTATCTTTTACTTATCTATACCTACATTTTATATACAAAAGAATAAATATCCACCGTCATACCTATTTGGCGTCTATTATAAAGTGCTAAATTAAATTGCAGACGTAGGATAACATAACGGTACACCCAATGAACTGTTAGCGATTCGTTTCAATCTCAAAATTCAATTTAAATGATGGCGCAGAAGCGCGGGAGTGTGTCTGTAAATGTGACCGGTTGTGGGTTCGAATTCTACTCGGAGAAATATTTATCTAAATTTATTTCTTCGCTCGGGTGTATAGGCAAAGCGAATTGATATCAGCCACTCAAAAGCAATGCTTCTAGAATTCAGCGCATGTGAAACGGAGTGTCTTAACGCTAGGTTCCCACTGCCTGCTGTGTGCGGGATACAGCGTGAAGCGTGATTTTTTAAATTAAATTTAATTTAACAAAAAGGTATTTCCACAAGTCATTATGGTAACGCACAAAGATCGCTGAAACATCGATTGCACAAATAATTTTCCGACCTGGCATCAATTTAATTTTTGTTCTGTGAATAAAAACCGCACAATATTTTTTTGTTTTTATTAATTGATAGCCAAGCGGTTGGATATTGACGTTGGATTGCTTTCATTTGGAGAAAGATTCATTTGGTTTGGTCTTATCGCTTTGTTATAAAACAATTCGCCTAAAGTAA
>DWGR01003448.1:0-12193 GCA_018247715.1 Heliconius burneyi | reverse complement strand
ATATTGTATACCACAAGTAACAGGGTAGGGAACCTAGTGTTAACACTCTCCATTCTTTATGTTCTTATGAAATCACAGCGTAGGCAGAGAGGACCTGGGATCCTAATGTTATACACTCCATTCGCATCATAACCCTTCCCCGACTTTCTCCACTTTCCGCCGCACTCTCCAGACCGCGCCGCGCACGCGACCATAGCGAAGAAATGAAAACCTTAAATATTTCATTCCCCCGAGTGGGAATGGAACCCACAACCGCGCGATTACAGCCGCTTGCTTATGCCCTTGCACTAGAACGGCCTCAACAGTGAGATGGGTTAAGAAAGATACTTAATTGTTATAGAAATATACGTTAAAGAATTACGAAAAAAAATTTGAAACTACCTACCTAAAAGTTATTATGAGATTAAAATTGAATTCAACAATTAACTCAGCGTAATTAAATTGGAACTTTTGCCGATATGATTCAGAAGATTCGCAACAATAACGAAACAGTCGGTCATAATGTAACAGGTTAATAAATCAGATACATTTTTACAATAAGTGGGTAGCAAAGGAATGTGAGTCACGTTTCACACTCTAATTAACCTACAAATAATTACAAGCGAAGAAACACCCAAATAGTGGGTAAACACACACGAAACGTAGACAAGTGAAAATATAATATAACCGCGTAATTAAAATGCGATTCTTAGAATTTATAGCTGTACATTGAAACCGATATTTACAATAATACATGAGGGTTTTACTAAAATAGTGTTCTTTTTTACCATTTTTATAGCATTTCGAAGCGTTAATAACCAGTGTTTTATCTTTATTAATCGGAAAATGGAAAATAAAAACTAAAGGAACCATTGTTGTTGTATTATTTTCGATAACAAATAATAAACTTACCACATTCCACAGCCACCGGCATTTCTTCTCCGTTCTGCATTATTGTAGTATCGCAAATGGCTGATTTGGCAAATTATGAAAATCTACCCGAATATGATTAATTTTTGTAAATTATAATACTTTTTGGCTGACAGAACCGTCACACACAAAAATAGAACGCGAATGAAACAAATGCAACCAACTTCGCAACGGGGAACGCATTGAGCAGTGATGCCAGCCTAATAATGTTATACGTTTTAAAATAAAATAAGAATATTTAAAATAAAAATCATTTAATTGCATAGCATGTCTTTAAAAAATTATCTTTAATTTAATTATCGAATATACTTTAGAAAATTTTTATTATGCTTTTTTCTTTACCAAATCTTCTTTTTCTTCATAATTTACCTAAATACGTATACCTATACTATAAATTTAAATATTTATATAATTACATTAATTTATTGTTTAGGTTATTGGGAACTATAAAATTTAAAAAAAGTGATAATTAATTTATTTCAAGAGAATTTTTACACATCGATTTACATTGTTATGGACGGTCATCATTTGAGATATAGTTTTGCAGTAGATTACCTATTTTTATCAAATACATTTTATGTTTTCTCGGCAAATTCTTGTTGATACGAAAAAGAATAATAATAATATTTGCATTAAGGGGGTCGTCCCATGTGAAGGCCTGTTTTTAGGGACTTTTAGGTTTTTTTACCGACCAGTAAATAGATAAAGCTTTATTAAATTTATTATCATTAAGTATTTTGACACTTTCAATCAGCGTTGCCGATTTTTAGACCAAAACTTAAATGTCTCGATCGTGACAGTCATTGTCCCGCTTTTCACAGATTATTTACATTCACACGTACTGTGAAAAATATTTTTTTATTACTTTAAGATTTTAATTAGTTATTAATAATTTCATAGAAACATAAATAAGTGCATTCGTAATTTATGTATAATTACTCTGAAGACTTAAATGTTACATTTATGGTAAACCAAAACAATATTGTTTTTAAGCTTAGTGACGTTATTCTGCTACAAAATATTTTATATTCATATCTATCACCATTGGAAGGAAACGTGTAATTAATAAATTAAATTATTTGTATTATTATTTTTTGTCCCGCTTTTTTACTTAAAATCTTCAAAAATCTCGCTTTTCGTCTAGACAAAATCTGGCAACGCTGATTTCAATACAAATTTGTAGTTAGAAATATGATGTAGAACCAACTTCAGGACGCTGACTGAGCGTTCTGAAATTGGCGTATCAGAAACACAAAAGTAAGCGGCGTTTTAATCTGTGAGCGCGGTAATATGCGGAATGAATTATCATCAAATGAATATACCAAAAATCGTATTTTTGGAAGACATTTGAAAAAAAACGCGAATTTTGCGTTTTTTTAGTTTTTGGTTTAAAAAAAAAGCAATATTGGGAGGTTTTGATCGTCGATAGTTCATTCCATGCGTTTACACGTGCTGGATCCATCCCTTCAAACTTCGAGTCATCCGGCCCAAGATACAAAAACACACTTTTGTGAAAAAAAAAAACGTTTGAAGTTCAACAGCGCTTCGAACGTCTGCTTCTTATATCTTATGTCTGTATCTTTAAAACTACTTCGAATTTTCAAAAATCACTAAACTACCGTATTCTAGACATATTAAGAAAGCAATTTATAAAAATAACCACATTTTTTGAGCTTATCACATGGGATGACCCCCTTACTGCAATGTAATATTTTTATCGATCATCGAAATCAAATAACTTTTTAAGTCATCAAAGCTAATTTTTTGCACAGTGTTAAGACACTTTGGGAACACTTTCCTACAATTTTCAAGACATTGCCTGTTGAGTAGCTCACGCAATGCACATTCAACGCCGCACAAGCATTGAGTTCAGTCAGGCGCTGTCCCAAAATGTTACAACTTTTAATCTCAATATTTAATATAGCTACTTCAAATTTACAGTACAGGTAAAATAATTCAAATGAATAAATTAATTTTTAATAAAAAGAAGAACCGACTTCTTACAACGAACTAAAATGTAATAAAATAATTTTACAAAGATTTTATGATTTTGAAGTCGGTGCCAAGTAACACAAGCTGGCTTAGTAATTTGATATTATAGTAAGGTAGTTGTAGTTGTAGCTTAGTCATATGTAGTAAGGTCGTTGTAGCCTTTGCTTGACACCGACTTCAAAATCATAAAATCTTTGTAAAATTATTTTGTTACTTTTTAGTTAGTTGTTAGAAGTCGGTTTTTCTTTTTGTTAAAAATTAATTTATTTTACGATTTTAAGTGATGAGTAGACCATAAAAGGATGCTTCTTAAATGAGTGGCGATGGTGGTAGTGGTAGTCAACGATTGGTAGTGGTTGTCCTATATAAAATTTCACCTAATTAGGTGCAAACTAACATTGTGGTATATTGAGAAGAACATACATAATAAAAATATTCTTATAACTTTATCAATTTCGACCGGATCCCATAATCGGAAACTTACCAAACTTTCTTTGAGGTATTTCAAATAAAAAAATAATCATTGAAATCCGTTGAAGTTGAACTTGTAGTCCTAACAATATTACAGTATAATAAAATTTATACCAAAAAAATAAACAAACTTTATCAATTTTGACCGGATCCCATTATCGGAACCTTACCAAACTTTCACCATACTATCCTTGAAGTGTATCCTTTCAAATAAAAAAAGAATTATTGAAATCGGTTGAAGTTAAACAATATTACAGTATAATAAAAATTTTACCATAAAAAAAAACAAACTTTATCAATTTTAACCGCATCCCACAATCGGAACCTTACTAAACTTTCACCAGAGTATCGTTGAAGTGTACCCTTTCAAATAAAAATGGTTTTATCGAAATCGGTTAACGCCACATTGAGTTATTCGCCCATTTGTCGCGTACATACCGAATGCAAATGTAAGACTTATGTGATTTTCTAATAGATACCATTGTCAGAAAAAAAATAAAAAAAAAATGGGACCACATGTGAAGCACTACCTTTCAAATAAAAAAAAATCATCCAAATCAGTTCACCCAGTCAAAAGTTCGGAGGTAACAAACATAAAAAAAAATACAGTCAAATTGATAACCTCCTTTTCTTACAGAAGTCGGTTAAAAATAAATAAATATAAACAAAAAAATATTTATTAGTATAAACAGAATTATTATAAATAACGTCAACATACATTTTTAAATAATAAAATAATTTATCAAACAGTCTGAGACATGTGTAGCGGAGTCAACATGAGTTCAAACACAGCATCTTTTAAATTTGCTCCTCTTAAATTCGCGTCTAGTAGACCACTTCCAGATAAATCGCAACACTGTAAAGTTAATAAGCCCATCTTATTATCAATTTTTAAATTAAATTTCTAGTGTTATTCATACTTGGTAAAATAATAGTAAAAAAATATAAGAAGAAAATTAATCCCGCTATATATATATTTTTATTTTATCTAAAAACATATTTTAGTTTAAATTAAATGACATTAGTATAATAATAAAAAATATACTGAAAAATTTAATTAAACCATCTTCCCGCTATATTTTTATATGCTACACATTTCATTCCCCTTTTTTCACCGAATTCTGGAGGCATTGCCTAATGTTGAATAACAAAACTCTATATCTATTGGTTGCGCTCCGTCTTGCTACCAAACCGAGGAATTGAAAATATTAAATAATTTAGTAGGAATCGTGCCCTCAAACGTCGCATTCGCAGCTACTGCACTGCACTACAAAGGTTCATTTTTAATTTATTATTATCCCGAAAGTCATAATAATCAAATAGTAAACCTCTAAGTCAGCACCAGCCAATACTGCAGCTCTGAGATCACAATTTTGAAGGTTGGCATTCTTCAATGTTGCCACACGTAAATTTACCCCTCCCATGTCACTACC
Source organism: Heliconius burneyi (assembly GCA_018247715.1). NCBI lineage: Eukaryota > Metazoa > Arthropoda > Insecta > Lepidoptera > Nymphalidae > Heliconius > Heliconius burneyi. The sequence goes on along the minus strand of DWGR01003448.1, from coordinate 7,388 downwards.
TTCTAGATTTGCTCCTGTAATATGAAATAACTAAAAATATTACTCACTAAATATAAAAAAAAGTTTATTTAAAATATTTTTAAGCTAGTATAAATGTTCAAATAATTTTTTTATTAGCATTTATTTAATTTATGTCAACAGAATTTAAATTTAATTTTATATTATTAATTAATTATGTTATTAAGGAAAGTATACCTTTTAAATTGACTCCTTCCATCACAGCCTTAGATCCTGCTGGATCTTCCATATTACATCCCCTTAAAACAGCACCTGGGCAAAAAAATTTAAAATGGGAGTGAAGATGCAGGTAAAATATTGGGAGTATCTAGGTTTTGTTATATTAAAATACATGTATAAATTAAGCTAGTTGTGGCAGGCAAAAAGTTGTGGGTGTAATTCTCATATATGCAAATTAAATATTTAATATTTTCATATCCTTGCTCTGGTGATGTAAAACGCGGCTTTGAGTTTGGCCACTCAACCGTAAGAATTAGGTGGAAAATCGGGAACACAAGTGTTCAAAGCAATGAAGTATTGTAACACTAGGTTTCACAAGTTCTCTCTTCCTAACCTGCTAAGTGGTGCAGGATACGGCATAAAGTTTAAAAAAAATAAGTAGGTATAATATTAAACCTACCTTCCATATTAGCACATGATGCTTTAACTCCTAGTAACTGAGCTCCTTCTAAATTAGCATGAGAAAGATCTGCCCTTTCCAAGCAACAGTGTGATAGATTAGCCCAACTTAGATTACACTTTGATAAGCAGGCATACTGTAAATATTATAAATAAAATAAATATAATATATATCTTATATGAACAACAAAATAATATATTAATGATTTAAAAAAAATGCAACATGCCCTTTATAAAAGTCTACACATAAGTTATATTAAACAAAATTCAGGGATGCATATTTTTTTTGACACACTTTTATATCCTACTTAATATTACAAATGTAAAAACATAGGCTACAATTTATAAAAAAAGAATATTGTATAATTTGGTTATAATATGACAATAACTCAAAACAGGCAAAGCCAAATTTGGGTTGCTAGATTATATTATACTAAATCTGCCAACTTAGGTTTATTTATATTAAATACATAACTATTGTCATTTTAGGCTATTGTAGCGTTGTGGGCCAGCATCTGACTGTACACAAGAGTTGTGGGTTAAATATGTATTGGGATTAATAAATAATTTCATTTTCAATGAGAAAATTGTAAGACAGCATGAAGCAATTCTACTAATCTTTAGTAGCAGGGTAGGCAGGATTAACATAGTTTTAAGATACTTGTTCCCCACCACCTGTCCACTCAACATCATATAATGGCTGGTGTTTTGTGGAATGGCAGCCATCGATCATTGTTTGTGGATGGATGTCTTTTTACCAGAACAAGGAAAAGAAAATATTATATTTCTATCTATCTAGTCTAGTATCTAGACCACTCTATAAAATTGAGCCCAGGAGTATTTTATTTACAGTCACACACTGTGCCACTGCATCACAATCACCCCAATTGTTTTTGCAAAAATATTATAAAACAAAACAAAATTACCTTAAAGTTAATATACCTCAAATCTAATCTATTTAAATCTGCACCAGCCAAGTTTACACCCTGAAATCGTAGTTCAGATTGAGTTGGTGTCATTATAATTAATTTGATAACATCCATTCTGGTAAGCGACTTATTACTGTCACTCAGGCTTAAGGACTCCTCAATAAGCTGACTCAACTGAGGTATCATTGAATCTAAGCCTGTAATATCAACATAGTAAAATAAAAAAATAATATGTGCTATTTTATTGAAGTTGTATAATACACAAATACACCACCACTTTTAGGTAAATTTTTGAGACATTGCATTTTGAGTGGTAGAACTTAATACTGATTTGTATTGTGTTAAAAGACAAAGAAGTGAAAGTATTAAATAATTCATTCTTGAGGATTCTTCATTTAAAACCGGCGTGAAGTAGTGGCTTTATGCCACTGCGTTTCGCATTAGGTAATGCCGGGCTCCGGGGCCCAGCCACCCCAAAAGCTGGCAACGCACCAGGAGCTCCTCTGGTATTACGTGGTGTTGTGGGCGGCAGTGATCACTTACTATCAGGTGACCCGTACGCTCATTTGCCATGCTTTTACCATAAAAAAAAAAGGTAATGAAGCCACAACCATTGCATTTATAGACACACACTATGCCACTGCTCCATGAGGGATAGGCCCTCTAGGTTTATAATTGAAATAATAAATACACAATCTAAACGTGGTAGTATGCATTGCCATACTCATGTGTGAGACACAAGTACTAAGCAACAGAATAAAATTAGGTATATATTATCCAGATAGATAAATTAATAAATAATAACTTCTCTCTTACCATAGAATACAGCTTCTTCTAAAACACCTTTAGGATTAATATTTTTATCTAAAATCACATTTCCATGTCTTAAATAGTTTAAAATAGGTTCAAAATATTCAGGGCTGCGGTCTATTAAATAAGCTCCACTCTCATCAGTAGCACTAGGATTCATTAAGTACATATTATTATCATCAGCAAACATTCTTGCAAGCATAGACGAGGGTTCCTTTGCAAGAAGGGTAGAACGAGAGGTTACAAAATGTTTTCCTCCTACATTAAGTCTTATCCAGTCAGAAACTGTCCTATCTTTGTCCTTAGAAACATGCAAGTTCGTCACCGAATTTGTTAACATATCACAGGTATTACTAGATTTATCACATATAGAAGATAAGTATATTTTTTCGTCGTCTCTTATTACTCTTACATCATTTATTTCGCATCCACTTACTGAATATAATTTCAAGTTTTCTACGTCTATTTGAAATTGGGAAGCAATCGCACTTTTGAAGTCTTTAATCGTGTCTTCCACGGCCATAAGTTTACCATCATTTTCTAAAATATTTCTATATATAAAGACTCGTTTCATTATTATATTTAATGACTTTTTATATAAGTAAATACTTTTCTTGTACGGCTTGATTTTGCATTAGTAGACGCAAAAATATTGTCAATGTCGCATTTTCTGTTATCTAGTAGTTACGTCAATGTCATAAATGAGTGATAGTTGTCAATTGTCAGGGAGACCAAAATCAGTGTCTTAACATTGCATTTGTGAATAACCCATTCGATTTATTGATGAAATATAGCATTTTTTTTATAATGCACATATCACTCACATTGTTATTTGTACAGAGAAAAAAAAAACTTATGTCAAGTAACTCGGTACTCAATACCGACCACTACACCAAGATGGATTATTTTGAATATGGGCTTTAATATCATTAAAATTTAAAAATTATTATCAAGCAATTTTATTATCACTATTGAATTCAGTTAAACTCAAAATGAGAAGAAAACTTAATTGTCTATATTTTTGGACTCGCAAGCTGGCAATATCTTTCTAAGATTGTCAATTTGCTAACGTTCAAAACTTTCTACGTTTAAAAGTAAGAAAATAGAAAAATACTTGACACCTAAATTTCAATTGTAGTAAGCTATTTATTTTTCACTGTACGCTTTATGAAAAAAAATAAAATTTTTATTTCATTGTATTAAATTGTTTAAATATGATTAAAATTTTAATTTTAGCTTAACAATTATTTGATATAATGAAGTCTCTAGTTATGTCTAATATTAATTGTAAAATTAAAAGCTTTTAACAATTTTGAAACAATAGATAAGTACTTGTAATCTATTAACTATATTATAAACAAATCTTGGGCTTAATCAAATTAGTAATCAAAGGGATCATAGGATAACGTAGCTCTTCGCGTATAACCACCAAGTGATTGTGTTCGTCACAATTGTACAATAATCCTATCATATCCCATTTACATAACACCTAATTAATTAGGAAATATGTTATATGTCTAAATTGCAATTAAAAAAAATTAAAAATAAATAAAAATACTTTATTTGTTCAACTCATTTTACACGGAAACAATTGTTACAGGGATCTCTTTTTAAGCAAGTAATGCCTGTATTAGGAGACCCCGCTCTTCCAAAACAATATTTAATATATCTGTTTTATATAAAACATTTTAGAATTAAAACAAATTAAATACTTAGTACATATATTAGTTAGGTTGAACGTGTATTTACGTGTATTGCATAAGTGTGTGTGTGTGTATGGGGGGTGTGCTTTGTGGGTGATTGTATGTCATTGGACGTGGCGTAGGAGAGTTTCTGTGTTATGATATGTGAATGTCTTGATCCAGTCCGTGAGAACTTTTTTGCAGGCGCGGTTATTTTTAGAATAGATGTAAATGTGTTTGTTTATCTCATTATATAATTGAGCAGAACGTTTCATAAATTGCATGGAGGCAAATCTCGTTTTAGTTATGGGAATTTTAATTATATTGTATTTTCTTCTTTTTTCTTTTATGTTAGCATCATAACAAACCGTCTTATGAGTTTTTAAAATAATCTGAGTTATGTATATTTTCCTAACAGAGAGCAATGAGCTGAGTTTATATAAATGTTCAGTGATGAATCTGAGTTTTACACTTATTACAAGTACATACACTTGATTAGAGCTCGTTGTGCCCTTTCTAATTCGAGGAACTTCGATTTTGCAGTACAAGGAGATACAATAAGACAGCACTGACTGTGCAATTGATATATACACTTCGCTTAGAGGGTTTCTGGGTTGAGCTGACTTAGAAGCTATGCTTTTCGGAATCACATGCCGTAGTGTCCTAAAAATCCAGCTTAACTTCCTTATCCTGCTTGCAACTTGCTCAATTTGTGAGTACCAGGATAATCTCTGATCTATAATAACACCTAAATATTTAGTAGATAGGACTTTGTTAATGGTAAGGCAATTACAGTTTAAATTCGCTCTATCTGCACAGATATGTATTATATTAATATTTGTATTATATTATTATCTGTTTTGGTAACTTTTATTTAGTAACAAAAATTATTATCAAGCAATCACTCCCGAATTTTATAATATAAAATGCATTGCACAGTTAAAAAAAGCTACTTTAAATAGACAAACATCATCAACTTTTGGTTTATGGAAAATATTTTTCTTTTCTTTTTTTTAGTTTCACTATATATAACACCAGAAAGAACCTAGTGTTATTCGAAAAACGAAAACGACCTAGTGTTAAAAGTTAAAACACTGTTTCCCAAGCACCAATACATATCATGTGGAGTTTAAGAAAACAACGTCGTGTTTTTTTGTTATCAAAGCGAGAAAATGAATATAATTAATTCTCTCCAAGCGCAAATTAAACCCACATCTGTTACAGTCAGACATTGTACGGATATGCTACTATTATTTTGAGGGCCTCTTTAATAATAGAAAACTGAAAAAAAAAACAAATGTTTTTTTTCCATAAACGAAAAGTCAATGATGTTGGTTCGGTAACTGTAATTGCTTCAGTGTATTTAATTCAGGCAACAAGAAGGTTTTACCTACACATCCAAATGTTAATTTGTTTTATAGTAAGAAAAAAAATCCAGTTAAAAGATTGGATCTATTCAAATCGTAAAGATACTGCGAAGGTTGTATTCTACTTTATTATCACAAATACTGAATTTTTACAATGTTGTAAAGAGGTCTAACCTAAATTATGATACATAGCTAGAAAATACGATTTCTCGTTGAAGGAAAGTTATAATCAGACTTCTTGTTATAATCAGATTGATGGTAGGAGCCGAAAATTTTAAAGTAATTACTACTTTTTATAGTTGTTATTCTCAGATCTACGAGCTCCAGATAATCAAGGCAGAAAAATATGTCGCTCACGTTCTTTTTGTTTTCTTTTCTTGATATTGCTTATCATATCAGTTTCACGCTGTATCCCTATACACAGCAGGGTACGCAGAGGGAACCTACTGTTAACACTCCGTTTCCCACTTTCCGTCGAATTCTGGAGGAATTATGTTTTGAGTGGCGGAACTCAACGCCGCGCTTTGCCTCGACATCAGAGCTTAGAGATGAAAATATAAATTTAAATAAATATTTCCTTTCCTCGAGTGGCGACCCACAACCAGACGATTTTGCAGCAAACTTTGTTCCCCTGCGCTACGACTGGCCTCATATGGTAAAGTAATAAAATGGGTTTTTTTAAATTGTCTTGAGCCATAAACTGAATGAGTAAGGACTTTTTAAATAGAATTTACTGGTGGTTTTTTATGTAAGATATAAATTAATATTTTATGTTTTCTTGAACTATAATTAGCCTGTTTATCTATCTGTCTCTAGAATGTAATTGTAAAGCGTGTTCCTAAACTTTATCAAATTCGATTCAATCGCTTGGTACCCACGGAAAACATAGCAATAAGTCAATAATTTTCTTGATCTTTATATTTTTTCGTAATACTTTTAAAGTCATCGTGGGAAAACTCGACGAGACAAGGTACTTTTAAATGAATTTATTTAATGAATTATTTCAGATTCCCGTTATAGCAAGAAAACAAACGGTCTAGAGTTCCACCACTCAACACACCTGTTATGAATTCGGGCGGAAAACTGAGAAAGGAGTGTCATGGATTTCTGTCTGGTTTTATCCTCGCTTGGGCTCCTTTACTATCTGTATGTGTTTACAGAGCAAAATTGCATAAAAATTAAAAAATAAGCGATATAAGCCTTTTTTCCTGTTTACCGGTGAAATATCTCTGATTACCTAGTAATCGAAGAGTCATATTATTGCCTCATAAACAGGCATACATACATTTAGATCGATACAAGACAGATGGCCGTCGTAAAATCTGTCCTCTCTGATGTCGCTGTAAACTTTAGTTTACGTCGATCAAATAATTTAAATGATCTACTTCTATATAGTGCCGGTATTCATGTGTAATGTATTATGTTATTATTTATTGACAGTATGTGAAAATGTATAAAAAATAAATATATTAAAAATATTTTTCAATTTATGTAACTTTTTACTTTACGCATTTACCTTAACTTGAATTACATACGAGAAAAAAAATTGTGGTATACATATTACTTAGTGAAAGTGAAGTTTTCATATGAAAAAAAAAACATTATGAAAAAACATTGAAATTCAATAAGAAAATCGTAATTATTTTTGTACCTCTCTGATTCCATCCAAGCACTCTAGCCACATAATCTACATATTCTTTTCGATGCAGAATAAAAAAGATTTAATATACAGAACATAATTTTTACTGAAGCCAGCCGTGGTGCAGGGGCACAAGCGTGTGACTATAAACGCGACAGGTTGTGGGTTCGATTTCCACCCGAAGCAATGAAATATTTAATATACAGGGTGGAATTGAACGCACCACTTTAAATGAAACCACAATTTTAACTACTCTATAAAAGCCTAATATAATTCAGAAAAAAAATAATTCCCAAAAATGAAAAAGTTATTTTTTCAAACAAAA
>DWGR01003447.1:0-12196 GCA_018247715.1 Heliconius burneyi | reverse complement strand
TCACAGTAAAACACTTGTATATTCTCTAAGGGGCCTCTACGTGTTGGACCTGTGTCCCCACGCAAGCCTTCCAAAGGACCGGGTTCTTTTGAACCCGTGAATTATGAAGAGAAACATAATAATATTTTCTAATTATCCTATAAACATACAACAATCACAAATAAAACATACTATTTGAACAACCAACTTCAAAATTTATTTCAATAAAATCCAATAGAATCAGCTTCCTCAAGTAAGTAGGCTAAACAAACACGAATTCAATTATGATAATTAAGTAACTGAGTCGAGCATTGCATGCTTTTCCATCTTACATAACATTTTTCCTTGCAATGCGGAAACTGTGTCGATCGGAAATTTCAAGAGAGGGATAGAAAATTTAAAACGCAAGGGTATGAGAAGGTATCTCCCACACCCTGTCATTGTTTCATCCGATCTTCTTACCAATCGCAAGCAATCTCTTCAGGCGCACATCTATATATTAGTTGGTTGATTCCATAGTAAAAAGGCAAATATGAATCGGAGTCGCGAATTGATGGTTCCGTACATATGTTTTGTGTCATTTAATAGCAGCATTTATTATTTTTATCCGATTTCTGTAAGAAAAGGAGGTTATCAATTCGACTGTATTTTTTTATGGTTGTTACCTCATAATTTCTGACTGAGTGAACCGATTTTGGTGATTTTTTTTTTATTTGAAAGGTAGTGCTTCCCATGTGGTCCCATTTTTTTTTCTCTGAAACTGGTATCTATGAGAAAATTACACAAGTTTTATATTTGCATTCGGTATGTAAATATAAGGCTAATGTAATGTAATATAAGACTTCAAAATTATAAAATCTTTGTAAAATTATTTTGTTACTTTTTAGTTCGTTGTTAGAAATCGGTTTTTCTTTTTGTTAAAAATTTATTTATTTAAGGTCTCGCTGTAGCTGGATCCTAGTATTAAGATACTCCGTTTTCATTAAGAGGCTTCCCTTCCCTACTTTCCGCCAAATTCTCTAGGCATTGTGTGTCGAATAACGGAACTCAACGCCGTGCTTAGGGATGGCGTTGCCAGTCTTTATATATAATAATATAACTATAAATTATTGCAGACTTAGAAAAAATACCGCTAATTGTACTACATTTCATTCATTATTCGGTGTACAATAAAGGGTATTTTAGTTCAACTTGCCACATATATCCTACGTTCAATATACCCATTATCAAAATGGTCACCTGCAGATAGCAGGGTAGGTGGGTACAAGGACTCTGGCTTACTACATTCCTCCCATCATGCAATAACACTATTGAGTGATGTGAGACCGGTGAGGCGGAATTTAATGTCAAGCCTTGGATTGCCAGATCGAAGATATAAAAATAATTTAATATGTAACTACCTTGTTTGGAAATCGAACCCGCAGTCATTATATTTAGAGCCTTTAACGGTCTCACTTTATGACAATAATGATAACTTCATTGAACTTAAAAAAAATCTTTTTTGATAAAATAAAGATATTTAGAAGAATTTTTCATGGTAATGTATGATAGAGCAAGATAGCAAGAGCTTACAATTGGTATTATTTCAAAATTGTTAAATACACTGACGTCAACTTGAGACTAGTTGAGTAACCCTAAAACAGGTTATATTCGAATATGATAGGAGGATTTCTGTTGATATTCGTTTATTCATAAGGTCACTTCTAATACGGACACTTCCAACATCATTTACAATTTGTTTTTTTTTATGAAAGAGCAGTACGTTATTATCTTCTTCTTCATCTTCATCCTGGCATTAATCCCGGCTATTTCCAGGGTCTGCCTTCCTGCTCAGCCTACTCCACTTTGCACGGTCTTTAGCGTTATTAAGTCTCTCAGCATAATAAAAGTGAAGCCGCGCTTAGGTTGTGGAAATTAACAAAAAAAATCAGCTTCACGCTGTATCCTGCACACAGCAGGTTAGGCAGATGAAACGTAATGTTAAGACATTCCGTTAGACATATTCTGCCGAATTCTGGAGGCATTGCGTGTTGAGTGGCGGAACTTAACGGTACGCTTTGCCTCGATACCAAAATATAAATTTAAATAAATATTTCATTTCTTACAGCAACACACCTATGCTACGGCTGTCCTCATTTAAAAGAAACTGATTTTTTTATCATAACACAAATGAAAAAATATTGTTAAAAGTTCATATATCACGGATTAACATATCAACTAATATACACTCGCGCTGTAAACACCGCAACTATTAACGAACTTGCAAACAAACCAATAAATACTTAAAACAACAAATATATTTAAACTCTGTCAATATTTCATCATCGTCCGACCAATGTGCGTCATCATGTTGATGAATTATGAAGCAATTAATTACTTTTTACGGTCATTTGATTTATTGTGAAATAGAAATAACACCGCACTGCGGTCTTCGGTAGTTGGAACAATTAAAAGGGATTACTGCGACTGCGTTTGGAACAATCATAATCAATCACAGACGATAAAAACGGTGAAAAATACATTAAATTGTTTTTAAAAAAAATCAGCTTCACGCTTTATCCCCCAAAGGGCAGTGTAGATAGAGGGAACATAGTGTTATGACACTCAGTTCCACACTTTCTGCCAAATTCTGGAGGCATTGCGTGTTGAGTGGCAGAACTCAACGCCGCGCTTTGCTTTTTTGTAACTATTATAGTTTGTAATTCTGTGATTGTTGTGACAGTCTTGGCGCAATGGCATAACATAAGTGCGGGGTACGTTGTGGACTCAATTACCACTCGAGGAAATATTTTTTTTTCATTTATTCGCTCTGGGGCGTCGGGAAAAAATCGCAATGCCTTCAGAGTTTGGCGGAAAGTCCCCACTTTCGTTTTTTTCGGACTTGCCTTAGCATTAGGCCCTTTCTACCCTACGTACCAGTTATAGCGTGAAGCTGTCGGATAAAATTGTAGATATAGAAATAACTTTATTTGATGTCCAGAAAGAAAACTACACAAAAGGTGCGTTTGAAGAGATTGATGATGCGAGTGTAATGGGGCTGAAATCGAAATTGCTACCTTCAGAAACCTTTTGTCACACTCGTATTTCAAATAAAATGTTTTTGTTTGAATAAAATAAAGGTATTGTTTAAATAAAATAATATCAGAATTATAATAACTTAGAAAAATCTGTTCATCTTAAATTTTGCCTTTATCTTACAAAAAAATACTCTCAAAGAAAATTAATCCAAGCACATGGTTATGACGAATAAAAATTGACTGAACCAGTTCATAACGTTTTTGACGTAAGAGAATTGAGTTCTAGCTTAATTAGGTGTATTAAGTATATTAAACTTAAGTCATTATCATACGTCGAGTACAGCGAGGGAATTAGATGGTAGTCATTTGGCAACGTGAACAGCAAGTACTTTAAATGAGAACGTTATAGAACGATCGTATAACGTGGCACTGGCCAGGCTATACTACGAGTCTTCGGGGGAACTAATGGAATATTAAAATACTGTAAAACTCTCGATATAGATATCTACAACGGATGACAAAAGTAATAAACTAAGAAAAGAATGGTTCATTTAACTTTAATTTACTTTTATTTCAACGTGTACAACTTTTCTTTATCGATCGTCGTATGAAGCCTTTATCTGTTTTTATGTTGAAAATAAAACAAATTATTGAGAATAATTAAATCTTAGATGATTTTTTTTTATTTCCGTATAATTTTGGATAGTTTAGTCAGCTTTACGGTTTTTAAAAACATTTTTCTTGTTTTTTCGTCAACAATATTGGACATTGATTGATCAATGCTAAGGCGCGGGGTTGCCGAAATATTTAAGTGGAAAAAGACGTCGCATCCAGATACTATTTTTATCATAATACACAATTTTTAGCTATAATGTAAAAAAAATACTAGAAGCTACAGAGAAAGGGATAAGTTATTAGTAGAGCATATATAATATTTAAATAAATTAAATCAAAAAATATATTAAATCAGCTTCACGCTGTATCCGGCACATAGCAGGTTAGGCAGAGGGAACCTTGTGTTAAGACACTCTGTTATTATGTAGCACAAAATTGTGTCTATTAAAAGCAACAAGTACATATCAACGAAAATCAACGAGCACATATCAACGAAAATTCTTAAATTTTCAATTTTCTTAGGTTTCCTTGTATAAAATAATAATCGCGGTTGATAGTCCGGATAATCGTGAATCCGTATAACCGAGGGCGGGATAATCGAATTTTTACTGTAAATAATAATAGTGAGTAATAATAATAGTGAGGATCAAACATACTACCACCAATATTTACAAAACCGTCATGCTTTTGTCGACCACAAAGCAAAGTAATTAATTTAGAGCTACCACTAATGGTAAGATTAATTAATAACTTATTGAGTTCGCACTTTACCTCAAGCTGCAATCCTGACCATAACTTATAATATGTATGCATTTACGTCTGGTACTCAACGTCAAATGCATTCGAATATCGTAATATTATATAAGCGTTTAGTAGTTTTTACTCACTTTCACTAATAAGGAACTTTTCATGTATATTTTTTTATCTTTTTAAATCTTTCTTTTAGGTCCTATTATGAAGTAAATACTAATAATGATCAAATTTATCGTCCTGTAATAGTCATCTGTAAACAAAGCGTTTACAAATAATACGATTATTCTTTATTGCATATGCGTTTTTTATGAACTTATTCGGTTTTTAAAACACACCGACAAATGGTTATACACAGATAAATTGTATATTTGTATTTGTCAACGATATTCTAGATATATATAAAATATAACTAATTTTAGTTCAAAATAAATAAATTTACATATCTTTCAGGCTAGTCGTGGCGTAAGACACAACCGTATAACTGTAACCGCGACAGGTTCGATTTCCACTTGAAAAAGTGAAATATTCAAATATTTTCATTTATCGGAATATGCCTCCGCGTTATGGCGCAGCGTTAAATTCCACCACTCAACATGCAATGCCTACAGAATTCGGCGAAAAATGGAGAGCGGAGTGTCTCAACACTAGACTCACTTTGCCTACCGTGATACATGCGGAATAAGCCGTGAAGCTTAAAATAACAATCATTCAAAATATTTATGTTACATATATCATGATAAAAGCTTACTAATTAAGTTAGCAGAACAATATAGCAAGCAGAAGTGGATATTAACTTATATTTAATTAATATAATATCTTAACGCCGCGCGACAGTAGCTAAGGTGACTCGTTTCAACGTAATTCACTTAACCGACCGCAATGCAGCCGTTAGTTAGTCCGTGTATTAATGCAACTAAAGTGCTATTACTTTTGCGAATGTTCTCGAAGATTTAGTTAATGTATTGCAGGCTTATTAGTCACGTATGTGTTGACTTCAAGCTGTTCCCGTAATATTTCTAATTATAAATCGCTTTCATCAACTATTGGACTCAAAACTATAAACTATATTGGAGGAACGACCCAATTACACCTTTTGCCGTAATGGTGGACCACTCCAGCTTGTTAATATATTCATTGTAAAAAAAGAGGCCAGTCGTCGCGTAGGAGCACAAGTGTGTAGCTGTAAAAGCGACTGGTTGTGGATTAGATACTCACCTCCTCCTCTTACCTCGAAGAAAAGAAATATTTAAGTTGTAATTAGAATGTATGGATCAGTGGTCAAAGCGCCTGGTCGGTTTCCAGGAGGCGCGGGTTCGAATTTTTTAACGTTTAAATAAGTATATCTAAGTAAATTTATATTTTCAATTCCGCCGCCATGAGTTCTGCCACTCAATACGCAATGCCTAACATAGGTTGCCTCTGCGTAACCTGCTGCGTTCGGGAAGCTGATATTTTATTTGTTTTAAGAAAACTATATCTTTAATACTGAACAATATTCTTAAAAGTAATTTTCATATTTGCTATAACTGAATTAATTAATAAAAACTGAACCAAATCAATCAAAGCTTAACTAATTACATATAAAATAATAAGAAAAATTATATACTATAGTATCCACGTTTCATTGCTTCACAAAAATGGAAAAAGGAAATATTCAAGCACGGCTCCCCATCTCCATCTTCTAGCTAAATACGGTGTCTTTTTTATGTCATCTGCAATTTCCTGGGATGAACGCTGTATTTAATCGCCTTATTTTATACGGAGTATGCTCTCCGTTTAAACCAAATCTGCTTTTAAAAGCGTATTTAATAATCTATCTTGTTCTGTTTTAAAATACTATTTGATTAGGTTCGTTATTTATTTGCTTTTTAATTTCTGTGCGTATAATAGTATTAATTATGAACATCAAATATTTTATTAATATTCACATCATTTCTCACTTCAACGGTTTTTTTTCCTTTTGAAGTACGGGACTCTAAAAATAATTATTTCTACTAAATAAATTAATAAAAATGGAACAACCAATGTAATTTATAGAAATCAATTGAGCATATTTCTTATTTAGTTTCAATTATTTATCTGAATAAATATTTAATATTTATTATCTGTATAATGTTTATGTACGGTCACACAACATTAAGGTCAACGAAATAATATCATATATTAACTTAGATTCATTTGTATTGATTATTATTTGCTTAAGAATTTTAAGTTACATAATGTAGTTGTCCGCACTTTTGTTCACGTAAATTTTAAGACATAAAATGGAAAATCTATTTTTTTGCCGTTTTTTAGAAAGTTATTTATTGAGAAATCCCCTCTTTGTCCTCTTCCCTACACCTTTGCCTAGCCCCCCCACTTCCCCTTCATCTAAATCCCATTATTTCATCTGAACGTTGTCTGTCAGTCACTCAATAACGGAAGAGATATATGTATGTAGATAAATATACATATCAAAAACGAAATGAATTGATATGGAAAAAGCAACCTGAAAATGTTATTTAGATATCACGATGTTATTCTTGTAAAAGTATCTCGGCATCAGCGGTGCATTCGAGTAGAAAATCGGGAAGAAGGGCGATAAATCTGAACACATAAATCTATGTTTACCAAGAAAACATATAAATAAAATCACCGACAAGTAAATACGAGTGAACGTTAAATTGAATCACGGTGAAAATATTAAAAATTACAAATGGTCATCCATTTGTAATTTTTATCTGTATTCTAAATCTAGTGATTAATTGAATCGTGAATGGTATAGTGATTGAATGTTAGTTATTCAATAAAGTGTTTTGATTCAGTAGTTATGTGTAAATAAAAAAATGCGAGTCGGACTCCCCCACTAAGGGGTTCCGTTCCGTTCCCAAAATCAGGATTGTAGCTCTACGTGAAGTACAATCTACGTGAAGTACAAAAAAAAAATAAAGTGATTAAATTTGCCGTCGTATGTGCTCATTTTGTATGATATGAACTAGAAAAAATATATTTTTTCTAGTTCATATCAGTTGTATTAACTGACCTGTAAGTTATAACGGAGTAAATACTCGTATATACAACACGATGTGCTTACTGTTACTTACTCAAATTTTTATTCAAATTTTTCTTTTTCGCGACCAATCCAACTGCACTTTGTAATTATTTGTGTGATCATAACGTGGCTTACTGTACTGTCCCAGCTCATGAATTTTTACTTGTTGTTGTTTTTTTTTAATTTTTATTACGATACTTTTTTTAATAATAAGATCTTATACCTTGTTTTAATTGTAATGTCAAACTTTTCTAAATTGTAACTTTGTTTATTGCTAATTGTTATTAAATTTAATACGACTAGTAATTAATCAGGACTATTTCGTGAATGCTGTACATATCTATAATTGATATTTGTAACTGAACAAGACCGATATGTGAAATTTTATTTTGAATTATAAGTTACATGTATTGTTGATGTGTCAATAAATAAATAAATAAATAAATATCATACAAAATATATTTTTTTAATTTCAATTTGTCCTCCAAGTTTTCACTTCAGTTGACAAATTTTATAAATGTAAGTCAACGAAAAAAATCCCAAAGATTTTGATTACGTAGCGAGTTTCATACAAACTGCAATAAAGACAAAAAATATGGCGCTCGCATTTAGCACTTATTGATTGCGTTTGATTTTTTCCATGCTTTAAGGGACCGTAGATTTGATTATTTAATAATCTTCAAGCCTCCACGCAATCACGAAACAAACGGTCTTGAGACACCAGGGCAGACGAACAAATAAAGTAATCCTATAAGGGTTCCGTTTTTCCTTTTGAAGCACGAAACTCTAAAATCTACACAAACATGTACAGCTAACTTCATTCTGAGTGAATGCGTAAAAATAATAAATTACTTGAGTATTTATAAGTTACATATTTCCATTTACTTGGTGACATATCATTAACAATTATAACTTTTTTTAGCTTCACACTGTATCCCGCACTTAGCAGGGCAAGCAGAGGAAACGTTGCAACCCAGTGATATTTTCATTTCATCGCTCTGGTGTCGACTCCATTCAACAAGCAACACGCAATTCCTCCAGAATACGGTAAAAATGTGGGGCACGGTCTTAACACTAAGTTCCCTCTGCCTATCCTGCTGTATGCGGGATACACTGCTGGATAAGGGCTTGAAGCTGATTTTTTAATTTTTTTTATATACTTTTAGATACTCGTAATCTCTTTCTCTACAATCATATAGATAGAAGTTTCCCTCACTCGTAAACAGATGATTACCAAGTAACTTTTCGGTCCATGATTTATTGGGAAACTGTGACACAATTATTTATCTACAGAACATATTTTTGTAAGATGTTTATTTCAACTGTAGATCTGATCTAGAGTTTAGCACGTTTTCAAATACACTAATATATTACTTTATATTCTTGCAATATTTTATTATTTTCCTTCATTTTCTGTATACTCGTATAATAGAAGTAAGCAAAAAAATTTAATAAGAGACGGTTCTGTGCATTCAACTTAGGTACATCGAGAAATTTCTTTCTTACTAGCTGGAACCCACACAATTTGCCGGTCTAACGGAATCACAAAAACTGTTTTTATTTTATTTATATATACATTTTTAAAATAGCAATAGAAATTATTTATTGACTCAAAAAATTAATACTTAAGCTTCTTAAGACTTTAAATACAATTTTCTATTAAGAAAGTAATCAACAATATTAATTTAAACGTTCAAACAATTTACTTTTACGTTGCGTTTAGAGTCACCATAACGATCTAATTCATTTAGCCAACTAGTGCACGGCTCCAGCCTGTGTATTAATCTAGTAAAGTGCTATTTCTTGTGTGTTTTTATAATACTATTAAATTATAAAAAGATCGCTTTACTTTTAGTAGCGCCTGGTTTTCCTTATTCTAGTTAAAATAAAATCAAATCAAAAATCAGCTTTGCGGTGTATCCCGTACATAACGGGGTAGGCAGAGGAAACCGTAGTGTTAAAACACTCCGTTCCCCATTTAAACTTATACTACCTCTATCTAAATATATAATATTTTTATCTATCTGTTTGTCTGTATATATGGTCACGTTTATCTCCGAAAGTACTGAACCGAGTTACTTCAAACTTTCACGATAAGCTTTTTTTTCGCTCCGCTCAACAGCTAAAGTTTGATTCATCAAAATCGGTTCATTAAAAAAAAGGTATCATAATTTGAATCAACTCAAGGCATGAGTTTGTCAGTTTGTTTGTTTGTTTGTCTGTCATAAACATCCTGACCCAAGTCAAAAATTTAACAAATTTAATGCAGTTTCTGAACGAGTTAATTAAATTGGTCGTATCAGTCGTGATCAGTCGCGGGTGAAGCCGCGGGCGGGCCGCTAGTTATAATATATAATCAAATGGAATAGAATTTTTATTTTCATTGTGATTATAGCACAGTCTCCTAATACCTATGCCGAAACCATTGAAAGGATTTTTTTTCATTTCATTAATTGTGTTCAAAGTGAACCAAATAAATTTATTTCCTTATTCACTTAATCACAAGTGGACCTAATATAAATATGAGAAAATATGAGAAAAAGACACATTAATTATTAAGTAGATAAAAAATGTAGATTGGCCACTAGAAAGTTTTATTTACAGATCTTTTGATCAATTTTGATGTGCTAGCTCTTAAGAAGTCAGTCAATCCTTAAATCTATTTTTTCGTATTTAGTTTAAGCTGTTTTAAATAAATAAGAGTTTTCAAAGCTGTGGAACTTAACGCCACATTTGTTATTATAGCGGGGAAAGTAGGAAGAGGGACCCTGGGAACCTAATCATATGACACTTTGTTCCCATTAAGACACTTTCGTTCCCCATATCCTCGGTATTCTTAAACGGGATACTAAGAAAATATAAATATTTCACCAAATTTAATTTCTATATAAGTATAGTGATGAGTAAAACCTTTTCTACTAACCCGACTATCCCAGGCTACTGTTTGATTCGCATTGAATGTACTACAAATGTGAATCTAAATTGAATAGCAAATAGGTTTAAAACATTTCCTAAATTTCATTTCCGCGTGCACTAAGTGGGCTGCGTGTTGAGTCGAGAGCAGCCTGATTATCACGTCACACCTATAAAGGCTTTAATGGATTTAGTTCATATTATTTACTGTTTTTAACTGTATTCATTAGATAAGACTGTAGAGTTCGTTAACTTGTTCGTAAATAAATAAAAAAGATGCACTTTGAAATGATTTTTTTTCTAGTTAATTCAAATAATTGACTATGCTTTATGCTTTAACAATTTTAAATAAACATATATGATAGACGAAAATTAAAATCAGATGATTGAGATGTTAGGTTAGTAATAAATGTTGTAGAAAAATGGCCAAAATTTCAGGTATATTTTCCGTTTATTTATCACAAGCAAAGGTTCTAAATTTAAAAATATTATTGATTTATTTAAAAAAACCTTTAATTTTAATAAAATATTAAATTAATAAAAATAAACTTGGTGAAAGATTTCAATTTGAATTATAATAACAAAAAAGGTGTACTGACCAAAAGTTAAATATTTAGAAATAATTCAAAATAAACATAAATATCCATCGCAGGTTCCAACGATTTAGATGAAAAATATTTCCATTTATCACGAAAACATCTCTAAGTAGAAATGAAAGTTTCCACAGATTGCCAGGATTTATCGCCGTATGTGTCCTCGCGTAGCGACTTAGTAACTTAGCAAGGTACCCTAAAACTTCTAAAATTCTTAACACATTTATAAAATATAAAGAAGAAAGATGTAATTTTAGATTTTATTTAACACTTATTTATAGTGATATAGATTTATAATAGATATTAAGTTTAAAAGAATGTATTGTACCATCTACAAATTTACAAAAAACATAGATCGACATGTACCAAAGATAACATTGTAAATATAACTTGGTATAAGTGTTAAAATTCTTTTGTATAATCGAATAATAATAATGGTTTAGTTTACTAGTAATAATTATGAGTAATAGTTTCAGTAGCGCAATTTGACACTTTTTCAATTTTTTTTATGCCATATCCCGTATGCCTATATGGGCAAAAAGGCAGAGAAAACCCAGTGTCCAGATACTTCCATTCCCTGCTTTCCACCAAATTCTTAAAGTATTGCGTGTTGAGTGACAGAATTCTACGGCGAGCTTTTGCTTGCTTACCGCATACAGCGAGGAAATAGAATATGAAATATATAATTCCACCGAGTGAAAATTGAACTCACATTCACCACAGTCACACATCTGTCCCTTCATCACGACGATCTGTATTAAATTTTTAAATTTATTCTATTCAATCAGAGCCCCCAGACTGATATTTGAACTTACAACCATTGAGTTTCAACGACACTATAATAAAGTCACTATTCAATTTATTATTTTAAAACTAAATTCAGCAAGCATTACATACAGCATAAGGCCGTCGTAGCGCAGCGGTATAAGAGTGTGACTGTAGCGCGACGATTGTGGGTTCGATCCCCACGCGAGGAAGTGGAATATTTATTTACGTTTATATTTCCATTTCTTCGCTCTGGTGTCGAGGCAAAGCGCGGAGTTGAGTTATGGCACTCAACTCGCAATACCTCAAGAATTCGGCAGAAAGTGGGGAACGGAGTGTCTTAATACTAGGTTCCCTCTGCCTACCATGCTGTGTGCTGGATACAGCGTGAAGCTGAAAGAAAATTACATACGGCAGGTACTTACACCATATAAACATATTGAAAAATGAATTGAACTTGGAACCATCACGAGAATTAAGCAAATTAGAGAATAACGAAAAGCTAATTAGGAACATGAAACTCCGCCGCA
>DWGR01003446.1:0-12197 GCA_018247715.1 Heliconius burneyi | reverse complement strand
TGAAGGTACCCATATCATATCGACCTGGAAACACTGCTGCGGGTAGGCCATTCCACAGATCCGTGGCTCGTGGAAGGAAATTTCTACGAAACCGCACAGTAGTAGAGTGCCATGTATCCAGGTGGTGAGGATGATATTTAAGTTTGTGACGTACTGTGCGGTTGGAAAATTCAGCGGCAGGTAACAGGTCAAACAGTTAGTACCTGTAGGTACTTGACGAAATACTTGCCACTGTGCCATGATAATGTTAAATAAAATATATTATTTACCTTTTAAATACAGATATATAATAATAAAAGAATGTAAAAGTTTGAAATCCTATTTATATAATTTATATTGTGGTAGAACTTGGTAAAATTTTTCAAGTCTTACAAGTTCTGAAACGATTTGAAAGGGAAAGACTCTTTACAAAGTTTATTGTTTAAAGTATTACGAATAATGAATAATTTGAATTGTTCGCATGACTTACTTTAATGTAAGACAATGCAAATTTTTTACCTTTGAAAATGATTCTGATTGTCAGAATGAATCATCAACATGGATTCAGTACATAAAATACTATTTAATAATAAAATTCTGCAATCAATTCTAAGTTCGCCTTGTTGCTTGTAGTTTAGAAATAGGTTTTTTATGATTCACGCTGTATGCCACACATGGCATAGTAGGTATGGACAGTAGGGACCTAGTGTATAGTGGGAACCTAGTGTACAGAAATAGTTAATGGAAAAAATGTATTGAAATAATGTAAGCTTAATAACTTGTAGGATGGCCAGTCTATGTGTATTTTTGCTTCTCGCTGTATCCCGCAAGAAGAAGGGTAGAGGGAACGTGGGAACCAAGTGCTAAGATATTTCATTTCCCATTTCCCCGGATTAGAATTAGATGATCGGTTGCACACCCTACATTTTTTTAGCACTTCTGTTCCCCGTCTGCCAATATCTTATCTCGAGATCGCATGAAACTATCAAGTTCTGGGGTGATCCCATGACAATAATCTCGCTTAACTTTGTCAATTTTATAAATTTTACTTCCCTTTAACCTTCAATCCTGCCATTGGCATGTAAGTTTCGGTGGACGAGTCCGACTCGCACTTAACCATTTTTTATAAAGAAAAGTGTAGATGTGTAGAAGTGATGTGTGTGAAGAAGTGCAATGTCTTAACATTAGATATTATCTACCAACCCTACATAACTGGAGAAATAAAATTATACAAAAAATTAAAAAAATGTGACTAAATTTTTAACTACGAGACAAGGGACCTATGAGATTTTTTTTGTATAAATGAAACTCATCGTTCCGCATGAAATCTGAAATTTCAAATACTGCAACTAGCGCCATCTAAGCATAGCATCGGTAGTCATCAGATAAACGTATCACTTTTTTAAATAAGTAAAAAATTCATAGATTTCACATTTACCTGCCATATTTCTGGGTTCGATTTGACTACAGGGAATGAATTACTCTTATTTTCAGTTGTAACAGGATAAAGTGTGGCATTGTGATCTGTTTTAACTAGACACACATATCCAACCTGCTTGCTTACTGTCATGGAGATCATGTAGAAGATACTCGTAAGTATAAAGAAGAAAGCAACACAATAATGGAAAAGTTTAACTTTAATCTTTAAAACATTTCGTAGCGCCATCTAACTTCTAAACATCTAACTACGTAGTACGTGTAAGATACAACGTAGTTTCTATTTCAAGAAGATGGCGCTACTGTAACGGTTGCCATGGCAACCTAAGACGATTTTTTAGTGGCATTTCCTTACTTTTAAGTTAATTGAGATTAGTTGTTTTTTTATCAATATATTAAATTATAAAGTATAATAAATAGAAAATATTTGCGTAAGTAGCTTTGATACAGTTAATATTTTATATATATATTTTTATCTATCTATCTATCTTTGAGTCGTACCGTCGATACTGTCGTGGACTAGGAGCACAAGAATGTGACTGCAACGCGACGGATCGACGCTCATCTCGAGGCAAAATTTGGCGTTGAGCTTTACCACTCAACACTCAAAGCCTCCAAAATTCTGCGGAAGACGGCGAACGGAGTGTCTTAACATCAGATTTCCCCTACCTACCCTGGTATGTGCAAGGTACAGTGTGAAGCTGATAAAAAAAGAAAAACTATTACCTTTAATTATAATAATAAGTATTACCTAACTGTGTACCAACAGAAGTCAAAGCCAACGCCAAAGTTAAAAAGAAGTTGGCGAATATTCTTTTCTTTCAAAATTTTTTTATTTAAAATAAGTTGTTTAAAGATTTTAAAAAATACAGAAATATGCGAGAACATTTCTTTAAAACTTCTTTAGATGGAATCCGAATTGTGTACAAGAGAAAATGTTTTTGCTCAGAGCGAAATAGCTTAGTTTTTTATTTTATAACTTTTAACCCACTTTTTGAATCACGATATAAGATAGTTTTTAAGATTGAAGTTTTTTTTTTAACTTCACGCTGCATAGTATTGAAGACAGAGATAATTTAGTATACAGACACTCCGTTCCCAACTTTACGTCACCTAATTTTTCACATTGCACGTTGAGTTGCTAAACTGAACGCTACGTTTTGTTTTGTTACCAAGTCAATGTGAGTAAATAAATATATTTTTCCTAAAGTTGGGGATCGCCATCAAAACCGTCAGCTTAATAGTCAGATGATTACCTTTGTATCACGACTGCTTGTGGTAATAGGTGTTTTAAATTTCAATACATAAAAAATACATATTTTCTAAAATATGTAATTTTTGTGCTAAAAAGTTATTAAAAACTGGTAGTAACAGAAAAGCGCATGAAAGTAATATTAAAAGCTGTATTAGATACACGCTGTATACCGCACATACTAGGGTAGGCGGAGGCAACTTGGAAACATAGAGTTAAGACTCTCCGTTCCTTTGAGACAATTCGGTTCCCTATTTCCGCCGAAAGCGCATTACCTTGTTACAAGGGCGAACATTTGAAAACGTCGTTTACAAACTGTTTGCTTAGGGCTGGCAGTATATTTACGGAAAAGCCTAAGAAAGGAATATTAAAATCAAATACACATATTTCAAAGTAATGTTCCTAACATCACTGTATCGTGAAACTCGCACAAAAAGAACATTTCTTTCTTTTCGTGCGTGAAAAGATTTTTCAGGAAGCTTTATTGATGGCTTGACAGTGGCTCCCAAACTAAAATCTATATTTTACCAATCAAAATAGCAGATTCACACCATTTTCTACATAGCCTGCTAGGTAGAGGTAACCTGGTGTTAAGGCTGTCCGTCCGTTACCGACCGTTACCCACTTTCTGCCCAATTTTCAAACATTGCATGTTAAGTGGCAGCACTGAAGTGGGAATTGATCCCACAACAGTTGTGATGCTTGCCAAGAGCCAGCCAGACAGTCAAATTTGTGATAATTAAAGCTATTTTCTTAGGCTAGGCATTTTTTGACTGTAGCTTTGTTCGCATGGTCCACTGTAAATAACTAAGAGTACACAATGTACAACGGAAACCCTCAAGATTTCCTACTTTTGTTATATTTATCATTGTTACTTAACTTCCTTTATTCAGAACTCAATTTCAATATAGCCTTTCTATCTTCAATAAATAGACTGTTCAATACAAATTTATTTTTTAATCCATACTAGTACTTACTGCGATTATTATCAATAAATCAAACGAACTCTTCATCTTTGTAATACTTGTGAATAGTATATAAGTATAAATGGTATAGATATTAAAATAATATAATATTAGAAACGTCGTTTATAATAACATAGCTGTGATGGATTCTGAGAAGATAAAATTTAAAAACAGGTTTCTAGAAAAATATAATTATACCAATCGTTGTTTCCTAAGCTACCAAAGTTTCAGAGCCACTGTAGATGCTTACTAAAGATTTTATCAAAGTGGGTCGGAAATGACGTGGAATTCGTTTGCGTTATCGCCTTATCAATGGTTTTGCTACCATTTTGTTTATGCTCCGAGGGGAAGTTTAAATTAGATACTTTAGTAGAGAAATTGCACCTAAATATAAAAATATCGCTAAAAACGTGTTTTTTGACAAACTGCTTTATATTATCTTTATCTCCACTTATCATAAAGTGTGGCTTAGTAGTATTTGAGTGTAAGCGCGATGGTTGTTGGTTCGATGCCCAGGTTCCTTCTGCGTATGAGTAGGAAACAGCGATAAGTTAAAAACAATACCAAATTTCTGGAAAGAGGTTGTTCCAGTATTTCTGGGTAACATTCAGCAATATCAATAAATATGACAAGAGAATGCTTATTTTAATAATTAGCTTGACCTGCGGCTTCACACATACTGCTTTTGTGCAGCGCATTTCGTACATACTAAAATTAGTAATATTATAAAACTAAATTATTAGTTTCGTTAAACGCGCTAATTTCAGTTACTGTTGGTTTGAATAAAAATCTTTTTTTTTAACAAAAAATCTATTTTTATAATCTATTTTTTAAGAAGGATATAACTTCAAGGCCGTCGTGGCGCGTAGGCACAAGGGTGCGACTGTAACGCGACGCTTGTAGCTTCGATCCCCACTCAGGGGAAGGAATTATTATTATTTCTATTAATATTATATTTTTTTCGCGCTAGTACCACGCTAAAAGTCCGATGTTAAGTTCCGCCACTCAACACGCAATGCCTCAAAAAAATCGGCTAAAAGTGGGGAACGGAGTTTCGTAACACTAGGTTCCTTTTGCTTACCCTATTATGTGCGGAGTACAGCGTGAAGCTATATTTTTAGGGTTCCGTACTTTTTAAGGAAAAAAGGAACCCTTATAAGATCACTCTGTTGTCCGTCTGCCTATCTGTCTGTGTGTTTGTCATGATTTCCTGATAAAAAAACATATTGCTATATTTACTTAAAAAAGATATAGCCGTTTAAAGTGAACTGTATATTTGTGGTTAAATCCTAGGAGGTATCAGATGAAATGGCTCTGGCTCAGCTAAGCCTGAATCGAAAAATAGCTTGAAACCTCCAATTTTTGTACGGAACTCTCGGTGTCAGACTTGTGCTTGACCGGTTATAATAAATAATTTCGATAAAGCCTACAATGTAACCGTATTCTGATATACCTTGCCGTGTTGCTCTTTAGCCGTGGGTTTCCGGCTTAGAATAGGATCACCCTGGTACTGGTGGTGTCGTAAGAGGCGACTAAAGTACGAGTGGGAGAGTCACGCCGCCAGCAATGGCGACACGCATGGGCAGACTGGACCGGATAATTACCATCCCTGGCATTTAAAACCAGCGTGAAGTAGTGGCTTTATGCCACTGCGTTTCGCATTAGATAATGCCGGGCTCCGGCGCCCAGCCACGTAACACTCTGGTGTTACGCGGTGTCGTGGGCGGCGGTGATCACTTACTATCAGGTGACCCGTACGCTCGTTTGCCATGCTTTTACCATAAAAAAACACCTTCCACCTTAGATGATGCGATGATTACACAACTTTTAGTTACTATTTTTCAATTCATTACTTACAAAGTCGAATGTAAAAGTTTATATTATATAGGTGTACACATAATACACACATATGTTATATGTATGTGTACATATGTGTAAGTATAATCCAAAGGTCGCACTAAACAATTCAAACGGTAGAAAAGGTTAGAGGTCGACCGTAAGGGGTACCAATGAAAAAATAATTATACTGTATAAAAATTATACGCGCCAGATGCGCCAGGTATTTTGTTTAGACATATCTTTTATAATGGCAAGCCATTGTTGAAAGTAATGTTAATTTCTACGTGTTGTTGTTTAAAAACATTTTTTATGAATGCTGCTTTTAGATATATACTGATTTTTAAAAGGAGGTCGTTATTTAAAAAATTCTGTAAGCTATTTCAAAAGGAATGAAGCTTTCAATTTGTTTTCTTGTTTCTATTGATATTTTAAGTACTGTATGTATTTAACTTAAAGAAGTTAAGACCTTTTTTTTTGCCTTAAGTTATATTCCATATATGTTTGAATGGGCAGAGATAATTGTGGCAGGATTGTGTTAAGATATTCCGTTCCCTACTTTCCGCCTTTTTAATTTTTAGACATTGCGTGTTGTGTGCAGCCCAGCGTTATGTTGATCTTAACGCTGGTGTTTGTCTTATTACCAGAGCAAAGAAATAAAAATAAATAATTGCCTCCAGTGCGATTCAGATATTTATTATTAATGTTGAATATAACATTGTGATTTATGAAGCTTTCTTTCAAAAGCTTGTCGAGCTTAAGGTTCCTATAACTTTAAGCCAAAAAAAGAAAATATTTATAAATAACCCACACATAATAAGTAACAAACGTATCGCGATCAAACCTTTACCGCTTCCCACACTCGTTTCCTCGTGCTATAGAGATAAGGCTGCGAAATATTACTTTGTAAATGGAAAATGTACCTTATTGTATAATGAATAAAATATAAAATGCATTAGAATGGTAAGAAAAATAGCTAATCATATGTTGTGAAAAATGAGATTTTCTTAAAAATTTGCTGAAATTTAGAGATAATTACAGTGTTTTAGAACACAATATTAATACTTATATAAATAAATACCGATTTGATGTGAGTCTGACTCGCCCATCGAGGCTTCTTATTAATTTCAAGATTGTAGGTCATCAGTAAGTACAACGTATTAATAAAAGTTGACAAATTTAAGTTATTCAGTTCATTTTGTATGAAATGAACTGCAAATATAAGTTTGTTTTTTTTTACTATGAAATGCCTATAAATTTTCGCTTTTAGGATTTTCTCACTTCGTGTCAAATTTCATGACTGTTGGTCTACAGGAATTACCCTACAGATTTTAACTACGCGGGGAATTTCATATAAAATGCAGCAAATCGAAACATAAATGCTCATATTTTTTATTGCGTTGACTTAGGAATTTGATTTTTTTTTGGGCTTTAAGGGACCATAGACATAATATGATATTAATTTCATATCATTTTCTCGGTACCTTGACAGACGGACAACAAAGTGATACTAATCGTATAATGGTTCCATTTTTCCCTTATGTTTAGATACGGAACCCTAAGAAAGCATCTTACAAAGTTAGGTTCTCCAAATTCGAGACGTTGCGAATTAAATACGCCATGTTTTGAAAGAAAATATTTTATTTATGCAAAATGAAAATATATATTTTTTTTCTCCACGCTCTATACCGCAAATAGGCAGAGGGAACCTTGGAACCTAGTGTTAAAAAACGCTCCAGTCCTAGTAAGTTCGTTCCGTTGTCCACTTTCCGCTAAATTCTTGAGGCATTACGTGATGGGTGGTGGAACTCAACGCCGCTTTTATCAGCCTAGCTTCAGCCTCAAGCCTCGCCTAAGCCTCACGCCTCGCCTAATGCCTCGTTTTCAGAGCGAGGAAATGAAAATATGAAATATGTAATTTTCTCGAGTGGGTATCGAACCCATAATTGTTGCGTTTATTGCACGTTTCTGTCCCTGCCTCTTTGATTTAGGTTACTATTTATAATATACCTTTAATTTTGTACATAAATTTACATTCTTCAGCTTCAAAGTAATATCTCGAACATTGCGAGATAAGTGGTGGAACTCAACGCCATGCTTTCATTTTTACCATCACGAAATGAAAATATTTTTTTCTCCCATGAGATAATCGATAGTCACGTCTACAGCCAACCGTTGTGCCACAATGGCCTCACATTCATTTATAATAATAAATTATCAAAGTTAAATCATTTTCTTATCAGATCTAAGTTGAAATAATGACTAAGATAACAACTTAAAATAATTATTTGAAATGTAGAAGGAAACTCTTATTATATATATTTTTTTATATTGCAAATGAAACTCTCTTGAAAAATTAAGCATTTTTGAATACTCCACTCTTGTAACGTATTATAATAGTACGAGGTTGCGAGTCTACACTCGGCCTTATCTCCAAAAATATATAAAAATATGCGCGATTAACCCGGTTAAATAGATTATTTTACGAGTTCACGAAAAAAAGCGCGGCGTTTAGTTCTGCCACTCAACATGCAATGTTTCCAGAATTTGGCAGAGTGGTAAGAAAATGAAATATTCAAAATGTTGAATATTTTGAATATTTCATTTGTTCCCCGACGCCAAAACCGACCTCAAGATATTGTTTTCCGTTTTTCTTTCATATAAAAAAATAAGAATATTATAGTCATATCATCATTTTTTTACAGATTATAATAAAAAGTAATCTAAATCCTCTTTGAAAAAGATATTTTTTATCAAACAACACCTAAATCATGTTTTAATCTTTCACAGTAAGATTGGTTTCTTTGAGTTGTAATATTTCTTTTTGGTAGTTATATTTTACGAGTTGAGGCCATCGTGGCGCTGCGGCTCAAGGGTATGACTGTAACGCGACGGTTGTGGGTTCGATACCCACTGGAGGAACTAAAATATTTATTTACGTTTATATTTCCATTTCTTCGCTCTAAATGAAAATAAGTTATAAGCCTAAAAAGGTATCATCCAATTAGTCTCCCTTCTGTTTGAGATTCGTTTTTGTATTTCCTTGTACATTATCAACTAGTGTTGTGCTATACCAGGTACTTCTTTTTTATTTAATTTCTTGACAAGTAGTAGTAGAGGCTGTCGTGGCGCTGTGGCACAAGGGTGTGACTGTAACGCAACGGTTGTGGGTTTGATCCCTATTCGTGAAAGTAAAATATTTATTTACGTTTATATTTCCATTTCTTTGCTCTGGTATCAATGCAAAGGGTGGCGCTAAGTTCTGCCACTCAACACGCAATGCCTTCAGAAAGTAACGGGAACGGAGTGTCTCAACATTAGGTTCCCTCTGCATACCCTGCTGTGTACGATATACAGTCTGAAGCTGATTTAAATTTAATTTACTATACACAAATATATATTTTTATGACAGATATTTATGACAGAAATTTCTTCATAGTGCATAATAAAAACTATATAATATAAACATCATTGAAATCCATAATTTGATATTTTTTTGGTTTACTAAGTAAGGATAGCATTTTAAGTGTGATTCGTACCCACAAAGTAGTGGTCCTGGGTCCTAACATTGTTACTAAAGCTCTACACGATGCGATGGTGTGAAAAGCTCCTCCATCTAATGCATTTTTAATGTCACTGTAAACATGCCTCGCTAAGCTCACGTTGCAACTTTGCTTCATTCTACACCGTTAGAAAGCAAGTTTAAAACTCTATTAGGTAAAAGACACAATGGCAGCGTGGTGAGATAATGTTTGATTGTGCGAGATAGATGGTTGTGATGGGAAAATTAAATATTTAAATTTTTCTCGTTCTGGTAAAAAACAAGATCCGACGTTCTTCTACATAATCAATGTCTCGATTATTGAGTGGTACGTGGATAACAGAGTATCTTAACACTAAATTCTCTCTTCATACCCTGCTAAATGCGGGATATAGCACGAGGCTTTAAAATCGTATATATAATACCAGTCCAGTTTGTGAAACCACCACAAATGAAGTCAACTTCAAAAAGTTTTTAAAAGTTATTAAATTAAAAATAGGGTGACGTATGACAAATGGGTTTAAATTATTTATAAATTTAACGAGCTCTGCGTTTTGACTGTAATTCATAATGTCTGATTTTTTTTTATTTCTCAAGGTGATTCTCGAAGCTTCGTGAGAATCGAACTCAAGACCGTCACGTTTACAGTTAGTTCTTATCCCACTGCGCTACGTAAGCTTCGTACAATAGTTTTAGTCTACGATAATTAATTTGTTAGCGTCGTTACACGTTCACTATATTTTACCTATGCAGTTTGCATTCTTGTATAAGTTATAGCCCGAGATATGCTCTATAATTTGTACAATATTAATAAAGTTCTTATCGCAGCTTTTGACTCAAGAGAAAGCATAATTTAATTAATGTAAGAAGAAACTTTAGTATAACTATTTATTAT
Organism: Heliconius burneyi; assembly: GCA_018247715.1. Lineage (NCBI taxonomy): Eukaryota > Metazoa > Arthropoda > Insecta > Lepidoptera > Nymphalidae > Heliconius > Heliconius burneyi. The sequence continues at coordinate 2,292 of DWGR01003446.1, read as the reverse complement.
ATATTTTTTTCTTTATGGCGTTTGACAAAGTAAGCGTGGTGTATATAGTATCTACGAGTATATAGCTATCGTAAAAGAGAGCTTACCCTAACAAAAAAAAGAAAAAAAAACATCATACCAACAGCGCAAAAAACAAAATTAAAAAGATGTCATCTAGAATAATAATTTAAAAATCATTTTTAAAACCTACATTACGGAGCGCAGTTAAGATTATTAAATATAGCTACATGAAATACTTGCCTCGTATCTACCAAGTCGTCGTTTAATTAAAAACTTTTATGAAAATATTATTTATGAAATACTTATGGAAATAATTCAAATTATATGCTTAAAATTTATTAAAAATTATGTAGAAAATCTGTCCTTGGTTATGTTAGATGGCCTGAAATCTGACTTTAATAAATATAAAACGACGGAAGAATTTTAATGACATCTGTTACTTACGTCCAATAGTTTTATTTGTGCGTTATCTGTGTGTCACTCAAGACAAAGTGTTACATAATTCAAAAAAATTTATGTCTAAGCTGTCGAGGTAGCTTGATTTATTTCTTTTGGTATGGGTTTAAAATATTTTACCATATAACTTATGCTGTTCCCGTAAAAGGAGCGCTGACGCTTCCAACCTGTATAATAAACAACAAAAATGACTTTGTTATCCAACTTACATACATTTTAAAAACCTAGAGTAAGAAACTGTAGGTTTTTACAATGTATGCAATGAAATATTTTAATTTGATTTAATTTTTAATAATAAATATGGTGAAGCTTTTAATTTTTATTAGTTTCAAACTCCATACCGCCAACCCAGCTAGGTAGGCGGAAAAATCCTATTGTCAAGGCACTGCTTTATCTACTTCCGTCCTATTTTTTTCAGGAACTCAACGCGGCATAGTAAATTTACTGTTCATTAAAAATTAAAATTTTACCGAGTTTTTAATTACAGTAATGAACAAAACATGAAATACTTATTATATATACCACCTCGTACCTCGTACTACGTCTGTCGTTGTCAAAATTTAAAATGGTTGATATATTTTGTAGGAAGAAACTTTAATCAAAATTTTCATTCAATTTCTTATTGTATGGCCCATTTATAAATATTTTCAGTTAGTATCGAATCCACTCACTCTAACTACATTAAGCTCTAATACAGAGTTAAATTTCATAGAAACCATCTAACACATCAAACTGAACCATTATATTAAGATTACACATTCCATACCGTGTTTTAGATGATAAAGCTTTGTTTATGAGCCACTAGTACAGTACAGGTATATTGAAATTATTCAAAATACGTGCATGCATGTTATAGTCGACTTACCATATCATTTGCATGTAATTTGCATATGTAAATGTTAGATTATGCGGGACACGATGAATAGAGTCATATTTTGTCTTTATATTAAGAAATTGTCTAATTGATTTTTTTTTGAATTGAATGGTTTTGTATAGCTTGGCAAGTAAAAGTGCGGCGTTGAGTTCTGCACCTCAACACGCATAAATAAAATAAACGATAAAGCGTAAAGCTGAAAAGACACCAGCTTGAATAAATTATTAGAACTTTTATGCTTCGAACAATTTTATTTGCTTTATTGTTATTAAGTTAAAATCTAACATATCAGTAACTCATTCTATTATTGGTATAATTATTGTATAGCACCGTGGCATAATTAGGTAGTGTCTAGTATACACGCGTTGGTTACTGATTTATTCGGGGGAATATTTGTTATAACATTTTGCGTTAATATTACAATTTTATTATAGTTTCACGCTTTTTTCTGCATAGGTTTCCTGTAGGCAGAGAGAACCTAATGTTATGACAGAACATAATATTATTCCTCTAAGAATAGAATTTACAATCATCGCGCTTACAGTTAGTGTTCAATCGAATTTAGCTGTACGGATTTGCAAAATAATATCACGGTCGTGCTCTATTAATACATATATAGTTTTTTTTTATTGCAGATAGGCAAACATTTATCCGCTATCACACCTAGTAACGACGCGAACGATGGTGGAGCGTGCTTACCTAGGTAAAACCTATTCACTTTTACCTTGAAAAGGGCCAAGTTATAGTTGACGGATATATAAATATCGAAAGAAAGAAAGTGCCTTGTTATAACTGACCTTGGAGTCAGATCCCGTGTACGTCCAAGGAAGCGATGGTTTGATGTCGTGAGTCAGGACATGAGAGTCAATACTTAGAACGGAGTATGCTAAAACGTTGCAACGTGGAGCTGGAAGGAGACACTGATATAAAGTGCCTGAATTAATTAATTAATGCCAATTAAT
>DWGR01003445.1:0-12199 GCA_018247715.1 Heliconius burneyi | reverse complement strand
CATCGTCTAAGTTACGTTATTTTGCAAAAAGCTGCAATTTTGAATACTTGCCGTACTGTAAGAAAATTTCTATCGTCATCGAATTAGTAGCTAGGTCTTGTTGCTAGTTCTCATATATTATTCAAGAAGAATACCAATCCAAAAATTGCTTGGCTATGTGCTCGCATTTTTTGGTTAACATACCCCAATTACTTGGGAGATCAAAAATGATAACAACAATAATAATTAAATATAATTTAAGAAATATCTAAATATAAAATTTATTACCGTTTTTATTAACAAAGTAGTCATACCATGCTATTCTTCTCTCATTGCTCAATGGAAACGTTCAGGCGCTTCTTTATAATAATTTATTTTAAAGCTTCCAAACTCTTAAACTTTCTATTATAATAGTTGTTGTTTGAGTCTATAAAGTTATGGACTTATCATATCTCGGAGACGAGTTATGAAACCTATTTACGTAAATGCTCCTGAGTAAGTTGATGTTGAACGATCCCCGCGGGGACCAACTACAGTTGTATTAAGAAATGATTACAATCTATCTTTAGACTAGCCAGAGCTTCTTTGTTAGCTACCTATAAACTATATATATTAAATAAATGATAGTAATTAAAAATATAAGAACTGACATTTATAAAACTAATATATACTATGTGAATATATCAAACATTTTTTACAAAAAAAAAATATAGAAAATTCTACTTTAAAAAAAAATTAAGACTTCTTACACATAGGAAGCACCAGCTTTCGAATAAATATAATTGTCAAAATCGGTTCACCCAGTGAAAATATCTGAGATAACAAACATTAAAAAATACAGTCGAATTGATAACCTCCTCTTTTTACACACGTTGGTCCAAAAGAATAATAAAAACCAAGTAAAATTATTGCGTCAATCTCTCGCTACAACGTTTTGGCGTAACACAGCGTTTATGACACGTAACACGTATACGTACATCACTCCCTGACGTACACGAGTATCACTCGCACATTGCACGCGAATATAAGTTTCTTTTCGATAGTAAATCACGCGCCGCTGTCGCACAAATATTTTTTCACAATCACAAAACGACAATCATCAACGCTGGTAGAAACCAAGCCATGTGGATGTAATAGGCATTTGTGAGTGAAATTTTTCTTGTATGTTTTATTTTTTTTATATCACTAAGCCGATATGAACTAGTGTCAAAAGACTCAACTTTCTATTTTCCTTCCGAATTCAATACGCAATGACACAATATGTGTCATAAGTGGCGATAGGCAGTACCGTTCATTGTCTTGTCAGAAGGGGTAACAGAATATTTATTTCTGTCGAGTGGGATTGAACCCAAAACTATCGTGAACATAGTGAGACACACTAACTTTATGTGAAGATAAATTTACTTAGTAATAAATAATGAGTGTTCTTTTTTGTTTTGTAAGTAAAAACTTAATGACCTATCACTTTATTCTTCACAGTTTACTTAATAACGTAACTGCTACTGGGAGGATTTAAATTTTCACGTTTATATTGAAATTCATAGATTTCAAATGACAGGATATTAAAATTGTTATAATTAGATTATTGTGTCTTTTTCCTTAAAGTTGTTTAAGTAATAGAAATAACTCAAGTAACTATAATAATTATTGATATAAAATAAACTTTGAGACTACATTTCCTTACGTGTACTACGTCCGAATCGACATCGCACAGCCATTGAAAAACTGTGATTTTTTGTACTAAAAAGTCAAACTAACATGCTTTTGTATCTGAAACTGACACAACGACATAGCTTCTTTTTTTCTATACATTTATTTTTGTTTAGATGTGTTGTGGGATGCTTAAATGTTTGGTTTAAAATACTTTTTTTTTCGTCACCGAGAGTTGCTTCATATACAGAGAACCTAGTGTTAAGACTTCATTCAGTTTTCGGTCTATTTGGAACATCTTCACTAATACTCTCGCTCTAACGATTTTCTACAATTATTAAGAAAAAACAATATTACTAATCCTAATAAGGTATATCGATGCAGTAATTTAGTTTTTATCATTCCTAGAGACTACGGTTGTGATTTAGATTTTCCTATAAAATTTTAAACACCATTTTCACGGTCTTGTAAGAAGACAAAATGCTACGTTCAACAAAAGTTCGTGGAGAGCGGAGTCTCCGAACACTAGCCTGCCAATACCTATTCTATTGACATCAAAATATTGAATAGTAAAATATTGAATGTTAAAAAAATCTAAACTTTTATTACTTACAAAATTTTATATCTATTGTTTTATTTAGAAAACAGTGACAGCGATTACATGGTCGAATAGCTAACTAAATGATAAGCCGAATATTACGATACAGTTTGACAACCAAAATTCGTTTAACCTATCCTAAATCCTACCTGATTGGACCTAAGCCCTCACTTAATACAATGCAGCAGATTAATGCTCATCGCCTTTGCCAATATTACTTTTACTTTAGGGATATACGAGTTCTTATATTTCTTAAATTAGACCAGCGGCTTCTCCCGAGGAACTACATTGGTTATATAGTATATGCATTAGTTTCATACTGAACGAAAGAAGAAAATTATATTTATAATATTTACAAAGGAAATCCATTAGAAATTGTATTGTTATGTCTTAATATTATATGTTCTGGGAACAACACCTTTTGAGGTCTTAGTTAAAAATAATGGAAATAAAAGGATGGTTATCATTTTATTTCTGCTCACGATTTCTAAGGTTCATTTTCATAGTCATGTTTATACTGAAAAGTTTATTTTTGATTGCAAACTCAGTCATAATCGTAAGTCATTATGGTCATAATCGGGACAGGTTGTGGATTCTATTTCTACTCAAGGAAATGAAATATTAATATTTTTATTTCTTCGGTCTGGTGGGCAAGCAAAACGCGGCGTTAAGTTTTGACTAGTAATGTCAACTAGTAATGTCTGTAGAATTTAGTGGAAAGTAGGCATCGGATTGTCTTAACACTAGGGTCGCTATGCTGTGTCGCTAAGCTGTGTGCAAGATACAGCGTGATGTTCATTTAATTTTAATTTTAATTTATATTTTATGTACATTTACACCTTAACTTAACTTAGCTTCACGCTGTATCCCTACTAGAAGGAGACCTGGTGGAAGCCAGAGATAACGGACAACTAAACACTATGCAACACTATGCCTTGTAAACTGTCACCAACCTCTTCATACTTGCCGCTCGCTTGCTTGCTTATGTGTTTTATATAACCTTTCACTATCTCTGATACTGTGTTTTCGAAGGTCAATCGAGATCTCCCCTACGTCTATTATCGCTTACGTTTCCTGTATAGTTTTATTGAGGAGTATGTCAACGCCAAACATTCGTTTTATCAATAAAATATATGATGTTTTTATTGTTTTTTTATTGAGTATTACTGTCATGTACAGAATACGACTTTAGCAATTAGTAGTATGAAATAAAATAGCAGCTAAGTTACGTTTAAGTTTTCACTTGTTTTTACAAAATTAGTAGGTAACCTAGTTAGTTTCAGCAAAACGTACCGAGCGTCTCTACAATAGAAATTTCAAACTGACAATAAGGTTGTTGTCAGTTGCTGACGCAGCAACATGAAAGAAGTCATTTAGTATCCCCTCTGTGTTCCTGCACAACGAAGCTTGAATTGAATTGTATATTGAAAACAACGTTTACTTTTGCAAATGTAAGCAAATGTAGAGCAGTTCAAAAGTGTTTGATTAAAAATAAAGCATATGAATTAAAATACCGCTAAGAAATATGCTTCTGCTTCGGTATATTAGGGAACTTTCCCTACTGCTTGTTCCGCTGGACAACCACAGTTCGCTCCTTTTGCTGTAACAATGGGGTGTAACTAATAAAAAAAAGTATTAAAAGGAAATTATTTTTTATATATAACATAAAAAATACTTTTAATAATAAATATGAAGTGATTTTTTTACATTAATATACGCTTTTATTAGCTTTGGTTGTGTATGAATGTTTATAATAGAAACTTTGAACTTATCGACTTTTAAGTTTTTTAATTTTTTTGGCCCGATGACAATGTAATAATATGAAAACTAAACGGTCAAGTGCGACTCGGATATCATAAATAATCGAAAAAAAATCTGTAATTAAATATGAATGGAAAACTGGTGACTTATTACTTATTGCTATGATAAGCATGTAAGTGAAACAAAGTGCCTATAAGTCTTATAATTTTTATATTAAATTAGCATTCAATCATTTAGTATAGCCCAAAAGCGAAAAATAATCCTTATTATTTATTGCTTTTAGGCCCTTAGCTCTTTAGCTTCACGCTGTTTCACGGACACCCAATTATAGACATGAGTTGAGTGCGGAACTTAACATCGCTCTCTGTCTACTAGAGAAAAAAAATAATAAAAAAATACTTACTATAAGAATACAACCCACAACCGTTTTTTTAGCATCACACTGTATCACACATGTAGCAAAGTAGGCAGAGGAAACCTAGTGACACTGCTTCTCATTTTTTGTCGATTTCTGGGAGGCATGGCGTGTTGATAGGAGGAGCTCAACGCCGCGCTTTTCTTCGACACCAGAGCGTGGAAATTAAAATATTAAACATCTCGCTTCCTTGAGAGGGAATCGAACCCATAACCCGTTGCGTTTACAGCCACACGCTTGTGGGCTATGTCTAAATCTGAGGCCAGCCAGATGGTGGAACGTAATAAAATAACTTATTATAAGGTAACATAATTGCTAATTCAAGCTTGTAAACTGTGAAACTAAGTAAGCTACACAAAGTAATTACGAAAATAAAAGTAAATTTAATGAAAATATTTATAACTCATACAGTAGGATAGGCAGAAAGAACCTAGTGCTTTCTCCAATTCCGTCTGACAAGAGTCTTTTCTCGGTCACCTCGTTTCTATCTTGATATAGCTTAAGCAAGTCATTTTCCAATCTCCCCTACGTTAAACAGAGTCTAACAAGAGTATTTTCTCTGTTACCTCGTACCCATCGTGATAGAACTCATACAAGTCTTTTGCGAATCACTTCTACGTTCATATTGAATCTGACAAGAGTCTTTTCTCAGTCCTATCTTAAGCACGAATTTATACAGGTCTTTGACGCTGACTACTGTTTGTTATTCGTCCTCGATTCCATTTTTCGATTTTTTATGAAATCATAATAAAATTAATAAAACAATCAAACTAAAGTAAAGTAGTTTCTCTTTTTATCGATAACAATTTGAACTTTATGAAATACCGCAAAGATTATTTAGGTTTATAATAAGAAATAACTTTAATTTAGAGAACAGCAAACTTAGGGCGATGAGATGCACAGAAAGGTATACAAACTTCGTGCATATCCCCCACTTTTGATGTTAAAAATTGGAAAAAATAAAATTTAAAAAAGCATGTTAAAAACACATAATCGTCTATGCGTTTCTAAATTATTCGGATAGAGGTTGTACGTAATTGTATTTAACGATATTGTATCACCCAATTACAATATTTCACAAGAGCTTCTTTCTATTAAGGACCATTGGCAACTTATTACATCTACTCTCTTTTACACGAGTACACGAACAATATTATTTTATCGTTTTAATTCATAATCTCTTTAAGAAAATAATATTCCAAAGGATAAATGTCGAAATTGTTGTCTTTAAGAACATATGTTCAAATTTCCATTCTAATATCTTGTATTTCATTTGAATTGTTAAAATATTAATTGATATTCAAAGGGCGGATAGCTAATTAATTTTATGCTTAAATACTCATGCATCCTACCTAAATTATAAATGTGAAACTTTGTGAAAATGTATGTTTGTTCCACTTTCACCCATAAACTACTAAACAGATTTAGGTGAAACTTTACAGTAATACATATAGGCTACAGTTTCCTAAATTATTTAGTATAATTTGGTTATAATATAACAAAATATAATCAATAAACTGGTGAAGCGTCGTTTGGATAGACGACTTTCCTCAAATCATTTTTTTTTTCTTAAAGATAATTATGGTGAGGCGTAAAATATTACATAATATTGTTAAAAAAACAAGACTTTTTGTGCAACGCTTTGTATCTTTATTTATAGTCGGATAGTGAATGAGCTAGGGTTTGATAGGTTCCTTTTGTGAAATACGTGCACAGGTTAGATATGATGAATAACGGTAAAAAACGTAAAGATTTTCGAGTATTCAGATTTCCCTGACTTTTTTACATAGTTTTTCTCGCAGTAGCCGAACGAAAACAGATTTGTTGATTTGTTTTATTACCAAATGGTAAAATACAATAACCATAAAGTTAGATTAATTGGCAATTAGTACTACGTATCTATTTTCTAATATAAAATAAAATGACTATAACGTATGCGGTTGACATAGAGTAGTTAGCATTTGATATTTCAAATACTGAATAGTATCTAATATTTTATAAACGATCTTTTATGTGAGTCACTATTTCATTACAACTAGTTATTTACAAACTTTACTACAATAATTAGTTTAATTGTATTGACATCGCGGCAACGTGCCTGTTGTCCTAGCAGTTTCAATAAAGCAATATATTCACTGCTTAAATAATGTTGTCTTTGGCTTACCTACGTATATATTGTAATATTTATATTAATCTGTGGTAAGCGGTGTTCTTTTTTTTAAACGCATGTGCACTGTTGTGCACCCCAATAAATAAATAAAAAACTAAATTGTATATCTACTTATTAGTACCTTTTTCTTGGAATGAGCTTCGAGGACATTATGCTAAGACTCTCTATTTTATACATATTCAAATCATACAATTTGAATCTCGAAGCTCCAAACAAGTATTAGAAATTAATATATTTTCAATACTACAAACGAAATTAGATAGGTTTTTGAACGTCAATAAATCTACCACCAGTTCGCTCGTACAGAAACAATATTTACAGAAGGACATTTTTTTAAATTACACATCTATAGCAGATGATTTTTAAGATTATTTCTAACTAATTCGTTAGCTAAAAAGTTAAATTTAACCCTATATTACAATTTAAAAAATGCACAAATAGGTGACTACCACAGAACTTCATAAAGATTTTTTTTATTATGAGTTCGAATGGGAATCGAACTCATAACCGTCGCGCTTACAGTGAAACGCTTAAGCCACTGGACCACGACGCAGATCCAATTAGTTTTATAATGTACACTTTTTTTTCAATATTGACGCTGTATTCTGTTAAGATACTTCCATTCCCGACGTTCCACCCAATTCTTGGGGAATTGGACCCTTAGTGGCGGAACTCTACGTTGCGCTTTGCCTTGTTGAAGAAAAAGAAATTAAAGATTTCTTTCCCTCGACTAAGAGTCGAATTCATAACCACCGCGATTATCTTCAGGCTACGACGGCCTCAAAAGTTTCTTCTCTATAAATAAAACTATACACTACAGTAGTTCCAGTTATTTCGAGTTACCGAAACGAATGTTCGTCTAGACGCATAAGTCATAAGTATCTCTGCACCTAAACTACTCCAGCATAATAACGGTTTCAGAAATTTATAACCCACTTCGAGTAACAGAAATGCTTAAAGGGTAAAAAGGTTCTATATATTTTCAGTACAGCGGAATTGCTGCTAGGAAGGAGCAAATGCAGAAAAGTTGTTAATGGAAATAAATATTTCACTTCCTCGAGTAGGGATCGAACCCACAACCATCGTGTTACAGTCACACCCTTGTGCCTTTGTACCACGACAGCTCTAACCTTACAAATATGCAAGTGTATATTAGAAACGAAATAATAAAGTCAGTTCAAAATGGAACACAAAAAGCTATTTAAATTTAATATTACGTCTCATCTTAAGAAATATTGCAATACAAATTCTAAATCCACCTAGAATAGCAGCTGTCCAGTCTAGACATACAACGTCTTACATTTATCTAGGGAGCCACGTCTCACCATCTATTTTACTTTATAAAACTGTTAAAAAAATGCAAAGTAAATTTACTTAACTTATTTCAAAAATACTTAGGTTGTTTAAGATATTTTTGGTGTGATTTGTCTTTGGAGTCTATAACCACGATTTTAAGTACAGGACCTGTACTAAAAATAGTACTCACAAAGATAAATGAAATAGTTCTAGAACTCCATAGAGTTCTAGAACTTTTTCATTTTCTTAAAATTTAATATACTAAAACATTTTAAAATTGCTAGTAAACACAGCAACCTTTTTTCGAACAATCGTTACGACCTTAATACATATTTCAACTGATCGTTATTGAAATACCAATTCCTAAAGTATTTTCGTACTTTGTACAAAGACCTCTCGCCCTAAATTAGTTAGGTTGTTTCGCAAAGCTGTACTGCACAGCTAGCGAACTGATTTCAGGTCAAATGACACACATAACTAACCTTGAGTTTTTATATTGCTTTTAAATATTTATAAGTATATATGTAATTATATTGAAGCTATCGAGACGCAGTGGCTGACTGTAAAACATATTTTAGTCGCTCTTATCTAGACGTACATAGCACGGCGTTAATTATTTTTATTCAATATGCAATTTATACACAGCGAAGCTGTTTTTTCTTTGTAATTATAGTATAAGACATGACATGAAACGACGATAAAAATATAATAATATTTTTGCTTTTAGCTTTAAGCAATGAATAGGAGCTAAGGCTTTCGCTTTTGCGGAAAAGTAGTGGTCATAATGGGGAACAGATTATCTTAACACTAGGTTCTTTTTCCCTTTAATGTGTGGGATACAGTGTGAAGCAAAAAAAAAGAGCGTTAGGAAGAACGAAACCTATCTTACCTTTTTCTTGCATAGCAGATGGAAGAAGAAACGTGAAGCTACACCTTTGTAGAATATACCCAAATAGTTTAAATAGTTATTTTAATTTTGTCACTCTGTCCTTATTGACACCACATTTTTTTACCTTTTTATATGGAAAAGGACAAGACAAACGAGCGTACGGTTCACGTAAATGATCACCGCCTCCCACGACCCCGTGCATCATCAAAGAAGCTAAAGGTGCATTGTCGGCCTTTAAAGTGGGGTAGAGATAGACTCGCTTTTTTCCTACCCTGCGACCGGCGTGAAATAGAAAAAAACACAATCGCTATTTGTTATTTATTATCTCTCAAATTTCCATAATATCGTGTTTTTTTTTTTCGTTAAAATCAATTTTTCTCAAAAGCGTCGTCGAAGTCTTAATGAAAATGACAAAGACATTCTTCCGTTATTCGGACTAGTAATGAATATTGTATGAGGGGAAATCGCCAAGTAGAAGAAATGTTTTTCTTACATCTTTTTGGCGTTCCGTACTAAAATTGGTAAAGGTAGTTTTTTTGGTTTGGCGGATATTAATATTCAATTGATTTCAGTCTAAAATAATTTGTATTGAATTTTTGGGTAGTGTCTATATTCAGTAATTCCATGTCAATTTTAACGTTAAGTTAAAGAGGGATGAAAAATGTAATATAGTATATTATCAAAAATAATTAATTAATTTTACTTTTATATTAAAGGTAATGAAAACAGTGAAATCTTTCAAATATTATTGCATTTTAATAAGGTACATGACCCAGGGACATAAGTGTTCGACTGGAAATGCAACGGTTGTTTGTTGCATTCCCACTCACAGGACGAAACATTTCAAGTATTTATTTCCTCGCTCTGGTAACGAGGCAAAGCGTAGCGTTAATTTTCACCACTGAAACCAGATGCGTCTTAATACTTGATTCCATTCTTCTGCCTACTCTGCAATGTACAGCCTGAAGCTACAGAATTATGAAATGAAAAACGACAATAAATTGTCAACTCACAACATTAAAGTGTGTATTTCGAATTTATCAATTAGAATGGGAATTGATGTACTATGGCAAGAAAAATTGCGGCGTATTCTAGTATTTTTATTCTTCAGTATTCTAGTATTTTTATCCGCCCACCTTGCTATTTGTAGTATAAAGCGTGAAGCTATTATATAAAAGAATAGAGGGATTATACTTAATATATTTTTAGGTAATGATTGAATAAATGTGAGCAAAAGTAGACATATATCTTCACATATGTAATGAGACCATGTTATTAAATGTGTTCGGGAAAGTGGAAAATAATATGATTTTTTCTCTATTACATAACGAAATTCATACTTTAAATATAAATGTTAGTTGTATTCGAACCGATACACGGTCAGTTGTGGAAATATACCACTTAAAACACTATGCTGTTATTTCTTTAGCTCCACGCCGTATCCCAAATCTCAATCGAAAAATTCGAAATACGCTTGCTAAGATGAAGGTGAGTTGAAATTTTACAATGTTTCTAAAAAGTAGATAATTAATTATCTGTTTAAGTTGTATTCCGTACATAGCGACGTGCGCAGAGGGAACCTGGGGAGGGACCTTCACCGAATTCTGGAGATACTGCAAAAATATTTCATTTCCTTGATTAGGAATCAAACCCTCATAATATATCAAAAAACGAAAACTATTTCAATTTCAAGTACCTATCAATTTAAAAATCAATTTAAAATCAAACCAGCTTCACGCTGTATCCCGCACTCAGCAGGGTAGGCAGAGGGACCCAGTGTTAAGACACTTCGTTCCCCACTTTCTGCTGAATTTTGGAACTCAACGCCACGCTTTGCCTTCACACCAGAGCGAAGAAATGGAAATATAAACGTAAATATATATTTCACTTCCTCAAGTGGTGATCGAACCCACAACCATCGCGTTACTGTCACACCCATGTGCCGATGTGCCACGACGGCCTCAATTTAAAAATATTTATACTAAATAAATTCCAAAAGGTTTCTTTACATATTATTTTATGTTCACGAAGCGCAAACGTTATTCACGTCTAAAACAATAAGCGTGGAACTGCAACAAACTAGACAGCTGATGTAACATTATGTTCTCAGTGGAGACGGTTTGAGATAAAAGTGAATATATCGCTATAAAATTGTTTTATTATCTTATTTAAATTTTATTATTTTATATTAAAAATTATTTTATTTGCATAAAATAAAATCTTCTCTTTTGTTATAACTTTTAAAATTGAAATTTCTTTCCTCTATTCCAGACGTAGCGCTCTCATGACGACATTTTATTAAATGCTCTTGCACGTTTCTACGCGGTTACACGGATTTCATGTTATCACATCTGGGCATTGTTTAATTAAATTGTGACTTTCGCATACGAAATGAAAAATATTTAGACTGCGGAATGATGAGACAATAAATTATTTAGAAAATCAATCTATTATATTAATTACTCTCATACATCTAAAGTTAATCTAACAGGTTCCGGTCATTAGCGGAAGGTTAAGTAATCGGTCGTAACTTTTTGCCACGAGTCATTTAGGAATCACGCCTCCCACTTGCTTCTATCTCTCTGAGTCATAAATCAATTCGTAGTTCGTTCGTTTCGTAATTAAGGCAAATTTAAAATCACTTGCATATTTTTTCAAATAATTGAGTTTTCGTTTTAATTAAAAGAATCTGTAGTCTTTGAGGCCAGTCGCAGTAGCACAAGCGTGTGACCCTAAACACGACAGGTTGTGGGTTCGAGTACCACTGGAACTAATTAAATATTTAATTCGCTCTGGTGTCGAGCAAAAGAGCGGCGCTAAGTTCCACCACTCAACACGTAATGCTTTCAGAATTCAGCAGGTAATAGAGAGTAACTGTTTTAATAATAGCCTCCCTCTGCCTACCCTGCTACATACAGCATGAAGCTGAAAAAAAACATAGTGTTTTAATAATGATACCTTCAAAATAAATTTAAATGTAGAGTTCTCCATTCTGGATACAAAAATACACGTTTAGGTATCACCAAAAAACCGAACGTGCTTATAGCTGTACTATAAATTATGACTTGAAAGCAACATGGGGATTATTATAAATAATCAGAATTATATGAAATATTCGTTAAAATAAAGTTTTTATTAGATTCACGTTTTATCCCTTTCCCATTTTATTTTGATAACACATATATTTCTTTTACATTTTTATTGTATCTAGAAATACTTAAATTACGTGCTTAATAATGAAAGAAATCTGAAAGTTTTATAGAATGAAATATGTTTTTAATTAAAACAATTTTAAATATTACTTATGATTTTAACCGTGTGTTCCCGGCTTAGAATAGAATCACCCTGGTACTGGTGGTGTCGTAAGAGGCGACTAAAGTACGAGTGGGAGAGTCACGTTGCCAGCAATGGCGACACGCATGGGCAGACTCGACCGGATCA
>DWGR01003444.1:0-12199 GCA_018247715.1 Heliconius burneyi | reverse complement strand
GACTGTTGTGATTGTTTATTAGATGTTTCAGATTTTTATTTCTTATAGTTAAACACTTCGGTTCTACAACAAAAGAGGAAGTCTTCAAAATCAAATACAGTCTAGATCCTGCCCAGACTTAATAGCTACAAAACAAAAAGTTTCATTCAAAGCGGTTCAGATAATAAGTGTACAAAGAAATCATATTCATCGGAAATATCCGTTAGTTCCATCGCTCAACACGCATTCTAGGAAAAATCTAGCGTGTGTTAACAGTAAGTTAAACCTACCTGCTGTGTGCGGGATGCAGCGTGAAGGTGATTCAAATGTATTGTCTATTAATTAATTTAATATAGTAGAGTCCCTGCTATATTGTTTTTTGGTAAATATATTTGTTGTACATATACATTTTTACTGCTTTATTATAATTTAAACGATGTTACATCAGATGCATGCTTAATTTTAATAAATGATAAAAATATTTTTTTACAAATAACGTTGACATCGCCGTGGGGGTTGAAACGTGTTTGACTAATGTTGCGTACATTAATCATAGTATGAAATCAAGATTAAAATCTTTTACTGCTCGAAACGCCATAGATTAAGAACCGAACTGAACTGAAATCTTTTATTTTACACATGCGAACAAAGATTAAATTCTTTGTTCATATACTCGTATGTAAAATAAAATATATTAAATATGTGAGAATTAATTGAATGCTTTTGTGTTATTATACAATCAAATAACAATTAAATGTAATTCAGAGTCGCCCACAGAGGATTCCGTACCAATATCAAAATTAGGTCAACTGGAAGTAGGTACCACTTATAAAAGTTAACGAACTTAAATTTAAAATAAATATAAATTTCAATTACCGGATTACTTTCTATGAAATATCTACAAATATAATAAAAATAGGGGCCTACCAGCGGCTTCGCCCGCTTAAACTACATGGTTATTCATTTAATAAGCAGAATTGACTGACACTCATATGTGTTGATGTCAATGAATAATTTAATTTACTTGTTCAGAAACAGCCTTCAATGTAAAATTTTAGATTTTTGTAAAATAACTGTAATGATTGCATATTACTAAAACACCCAAATCGAGTCAAATAATCCAATATTGAAATCGAATCCAAAATAAATGATCGAATAAATGAATCAAAAATATTTAATTGATCCTCCTCGATCCTTGATCTTTAATTTATTTACTCCTCCTTGCCTTGAAATGGATTCAGTACTTTCGAAAGATTAGCACTGACAGACAGATACATACAGACAGACAGATAGACAAACAGACAGACAAGAAATTAAAAAAAAAATTGCTTTCTAATATTCTTTTTAAGTGTCCCCCTATCCATTTCAGTAAGAAATATTAAATGTATAGACAAAATATTTTTTCTGTTTTATTATAAGTATAGATAAAGAAAAAACATCCGAAAAGTTTCATTTTGATTTGATTGCCTTGATTTGTATGTTTGTTTTATTTGTATTGTAAATTCTCACTTCGTGCCAAATTTCAAAATTGTAGATGCACTGGACATACTGTGTTGATTATGCGGCGGGTTTCATACAATATGCAGCAATTTGATGCATAACTCGTATTATTTGATAGCATTGACTGAGCAATTAGATTTTTCCGTGCTTCAAGGGAATACAGTCCTAAATATTTTGGAATAATTTCAGCTTGACCTTTACGCGATCTTGACATGAATAATCTTGACAGACGGACAACAAAGCCATTATATATAAACAGAACCAAAAAAATAAAAGAGCGGAGACTTTGATAACAAGAAACTTATAGAACTTTATAGAAATATATATGCTTAAGAAGTCTTAACTTTTCTCATATGTTTTATACTATAGTCTCAGGTGCACAATTGAGGAATGGTATCACTTTACCCAATCGACGGCATTCTCTATTATCCTAATACATAGCCCCAATAGACTTCTAATATCGATAGTTTAATACAATAAAAATAATTTTCATAAGATTTCTAAATATTAAAAAATAGATCACCGGTTAATATAACATAAGGTGTCACTGTAACGCTAACTGTAACGCGACGGTTGTGGGTTCGATTCCCACTCGAAGAAGTGAAATATTTAATAACGTTTATATTTATATTTCTTCGTTCTGGTGTCGAGGCAAAGCGCGGCGTTGAGTTCTGCCACTCAACACACAATGCCTCCCGAATTCGGCAGAAAGTGGGGAACGGAGTATCTTAAAACTATGTTCTCTCTCTACCCTGCCGTGTGCAGGATGACGCGTGAAGCTGTTTTTATATTCATTTATCTATAAATAATTTACTATGGTATAAAAAAAGCAACAGAATATAAAATATATGTATATTCCGAATAAACGCTAGTTTTACGTGAGTTTGAGATTAAGTGAGGATTATATGGCGTCCCTTTAGCCAAATTAAATATATTTAACTTAATGACAAAAATCGCAGCCTTACTGAGCCAGCACAGCCAGGCTCATCCATGGCCATTTCTATCACTTTCATACGAGTTCTACGACTTATTTATTATTGGAGCTACTGCTGGATATGACGTTTCTTTGGTACCAACTAGGTATGCTGGTGCCATTCCCTCTATCATCTCAGCTGATTCCGCGTCCAGGTCCACTTCCGCTTTCACGATTTTTTCCTGATAGTAAAGATTCGCGCAATTTGATAGCTGAGACAAGAAATTTTGTCTACACACTCGAGTAAAATATTCAAATACTATACAAAAGTATTTGTAATTTATATAAACTAAATTAAAAAAATATATATTAAAAAGTCCTAATATTAACTCTAAGTAATTCTAGAAAATTACCCAATACAACAAGATCTGTTAGTGCCGAAAAGGCAAATTAATTTGATTAATCACCTACTACGGCCGCAAAGTGCTAAGTAAACGCCTGGAATGTTTTCAACGAGGCTTTTATCCATATTCACCGATTAACCGTAATTATCTTTAATTTCTAAAAGTAACAACAAGTAAAAGACATTATCGGATAACTTGAGCGGTGTTAGTTAGTAAATATTATAGAAATTGTGACTGCCTGTGATGTGGTTATATAAGTTGTTGCACTAAATATAAACTATACCTGTAATTCCTTGTATCAGCACTTAAAAAGTCACAAGGGTGTGACTGTAATGCGACGGTTGTGGGTTCGATCACCACTCGAGGAAGTCAAATATTTATGTACGCTTTCATTTCTATTTCTTCGCTCTGGTGTCAAGGCAAAAATAAAAACAATGTTAGTAAAACAAAATACACATTAAAAAACTAAGCTACCACAGGGCTACATTTTGCATATGCAACCGGCTAAACCTCCCCATGGTCGGCCCATCCAATCTATCTGCAAATACCTTCAGGATGCTGTTGGTGCTTACCCTTACCCTTCGTATTACCGACGCCACCTTTTTACGCATTACCGTTTACATCTGCAAACATGCCTGACGCACTACAGTAATAAGGGAGACTCAACAGCTCTCAATGCCTCCATAATTCGGCAGAAAGTGGGAAACGGAGTTTCTTAACACAAGATTCCCTCTGCCTACCCTGCTGTGCGCAGGATAAAGTGTGAAGCTGATTTTTTTGCACTTTAAAATAATTCAATTATTAAATTATGTGCTTTCCCTGGACTAGTAACTTGATTATATTGTCTCAAAGAATAAACTTAGATGAAGTGCAGTGTTCAATGCAAAGTTCATACGCATTATAAATACTCGTATATGTATTCTTATGATAAAAAAAAACTAAGCAAAACATAACAAAAATAAAAGGCTAACTAAAAAGCTTCTCTTTTAAATGTTGATTCAGATGACAACTTAGGAAAATAAAGTCCAACTTTTCTGCACTTTCCTCTGAAGGTTATTGTTCTGGAGCATTCTCAAGCGAGCGTGAGATAAGTAGCCCATTGCATTGTGTATTGACGACCACAGTCGGCATCCACTTTTGTTCGTAGCGCAAAGAAAATAACTGATCGTCCGCCATTGTGACACGCTAATGAAACCGTTCATAGTATTGAAAAATGTAGTTCAATATATCCACAGTAATAGCTGTTATATACTAAATAAATTGATATCTTTCTCACATACTTGCTTTTGCACGATGTATCCCATACATAGCAGGGTAGGTGAAGTAAAGCAACCTAGTGTTAAGACACTCCGTTCCCATGAGAAACTTCTGTTCCCTACTGACAGCGCAATTATGGAGACTGCCTCGTTACGTATATAATAAGAAAAGTAAGCGGCAAGAAAGGTAGGTAAGGGGAGACCTATATTAACTTTTGAAAATTCAATATCAAAGTTACTGGAGGAAAAAAGCATGGGGGTCCCCCGGAGGGCATGTATGAAGAGGTTGATGACAGTGGACGAGGCGAAATGGGTATGCACAGACCGTAGGATTTCCGTTCCGTTCTTTCTTACTACCCCGCTAGGGATTCACCGTGAAGCTAGATTAGATTCGAATATGTTCGTTAGACACTGAAATACTGTTATTGTCTATCATTCCGAGGGAATATCGTAATATTACTCGAATATTGGTTTTATAGATTAATTAAGTTTATAACATTTTTGTATTTGCTACGTACTAATAACAGAACTCACAACAATTTTATATAATATAAGTTTATATAGATTTTATACATTACTCAAGAGAAAGAAGAAAATGAAGAAAATAAAAAAATAAACAATTTAATGCTACGTTTTAACAATTTAATGTAACATTTTGTTACTACTTTAAAAAGTCTCCGTTGAATATTCTATAACGGTTCTTAAGTATATCAAAAGCCAAAAACATTAAAAATATAGTACATGTTATAAAATTTTGGTACGTGTTATTTTAACTTTTTCCCGTTAGCGCCATCTTTTATCGCTTGCTACGAGCGACACGAGTGTAGCAGCAGTAAACTCTCGTAGCAATCCTCTACGAGTATCCCACTGTTAATGTAGATGTCGATACGAATACACGTGTTTTTAATTTTAGTTTAACGATTTATGTGGTGTATAGTTTTGATAATAAGAATCAGGAAATTGTATTAGATATCGGTAATTAACAACTTATCCTCAAAGTAAAATATAAAAAATATTCGATATCTTTAGTTAAAAACTAATTCTTAAACTGAAATGTCTTAATTTTTTTATTTATTTTATTTATTATTTAAATTTACTTAATTTTAGCTTCCTTTTCCTTTTATTTTTTAAATAATGTTATTCTTATATTGTATTTATTTTAATTTTTTCTTTAAAATTGGAGAAAAATATTTTAAAATATAACTGACTGACAAAAATTAAATACACATTAAACATTACATTACATTTTAAGCCTCGTAAAACATGTACATACTTATATATAAATATAATCAGTTTTTTAATATACTAAAGTCAGTTTTTTATTACTAAAATATATTAAATACTTAATTCAGATTATTAAGATATTTTAAATATAAATGAATTTTTATATTAAAAAAAGTGGTTGGAATAAAATGTGAATATTTGATGTCATTATTTAAGGGATATATATACCAATTGTAACTCGAATCTGAAAGGTAGGAGTTGCTTGCTAAGATTTAAAACAAGTCTGACTTCTGTTAACAAAAATAAAAATGTACTACAAAATTGATAATTTTTTTAAAAAAATTCACACGTACTTTTAATAATACAACAAAATAAGTTGTTAAGGAATTCTGAAAATTTATTGTCTTTTTAAAAATTGCTTTTTTATTCATAGAAAACAATACAAAATGTGAATAGAAATTGACATGACGTGAAAGATATTCTTCCAAAGAACACTCAAACCTCCGAGAGTAGAGATCTCGAGGTTTAAAGTGTGGATATATAATTAATATTATTAATCGTTTAGAGTATTAGGATTCACTAAATTTGTAGATACATTTATTTGTTTGTACTTTGCACCTTTAAAGAAATTGTGGTTTTGTTATAGAGATCTATAAAATGAAAATGATATGATGATGAAGAATAATTGACTTATCCTCCTAAACATAAAGGTATTAATAACTAAATTTCGTAATTTCAAACTGAATCGTCTGTCGATGATATTAGGGTAAACTGATTATACAATAACAGCCAAATTCTTTTAAAATAAACAAATTCTAAAATAACATAAATATAAAAGCCGCTAAATAATTATATTAATGGAGGTTTCATTGATGTTTTCTGAGTGAACATGATTGTGCTTTAATTCGAGTTTCTGAATCGCTGTAATAGAAATAAAAATAATAAATTTGCGTAATAAAACAATATACATTGTATAGCTTTTGTTATTTGTGTCTTCTGTACCTATTTATGTAATTGAAGTCAATGCCGAATTAATATTTAAACGTTTATTGAAATTAAATTAAGAGAGAAAATAAGCATAGAGAAAATAATGTTGCTGAACTGATTTCTTCATTTTCAATCTAATGTCAACACATATTTACTTGTGGCGTAACGTGTGAAGTAACGGATCACTGAAAAAAATTACATATTTCGTAGCTAACTACAAATCGTATTTTAAATGATTTTGCTTTGTAGGAGATAATACTCTACTATATAATCACTTTTCATAGCTAGAATTTTTTTATGTATCCAAAAAGCACATTCTGTTGCTTTAAATGCTTTTAAATACTTCTACATACCCTAAGTGTGTGATTATTATTTTTAAATGTAATATTTAAAGAATATATATCTGTACCTACAAATGACCTGAAAATTTGAAAACTCTTTCTCAACCTTAGCCAATAGTTAATATGCTCATCATAAGAATAAGTTTCAGTAAACAAACTTATGGTTTAGAAATTATATGAAAACTTTTAAATTCTTATACAATTTTAAGAAGATATTAATATATATAAGATATAAAAATAATAAATAAAGTAACAACTTAGTAGATTACTCTTGGTCAGGCCACTTTACATAGCCCCATGATACTCTTGCAGTAACCAAAAGAAGAAAATACAATATATTTAAAATTCCTCAAATAAAGATAAATTTTATCGTGAAGCAACGCGAATTTGAGGTTAACCATTATTACGGCCTATGTTAAAGACAACAATTATTATTTATTTGTGTAGAAATACTTTATATTTTTTAAAGAATTGGTCAATTGAGAGAGAGAGAGTGAAATTGTAACGAAGAGACTTATATCGATATCGATACAATTAATAAGAATTTAACATATCTCGTAGTGGTTATAAAAAAATTAATAGCAAAGATCAGAGAATTTTATTAAACAAATGTAATACTAATGCTTAACAGCTGTAATATAATTAATGTAAGAAATTGTCTGCTGAAGTTATACAGTGTGTGCAAAAATTTGTTTCAGGATATATGTAAATATAAATTCATATTTGAGTTTAAATATGAAGAGGCAAATATTAAAAAAGGTCGAAAATACTAGAATAAGTTAAAAACATGTTATAGCGTTGAAGTAGCATCTAAGCACTCGCCCTCTAGTGGACCCCTGGCCACGACGCTGAAGTCCAGTCTGTAAAATAAAAAATATATATTTATTTCTATTGATATAAGAAGAAAAACAATATAATATATTGAGGCTGTAGGTTCGACTCCAACTGGAATATGTTTATTTAATCGCTCTGGTAAAAGTCGCAGCGTTCAATTCCGCCACTCAACACGCAATACTTCGAAAATTCGGCGCAAGGTGGGAAACGAAATGTCTTAAGATTAGGTTCCATCTACACACCCTTCATGTGCGGGATACAGCGTGAAGCTAAGCGAAAAAAATATATTATATCTTAATATTTATTATATTCTTAATAAGTATTTTAACTAGTAAAAATTACAGATTTCAATATTTGCGTTTTTTTTTTGGTAAAAGCATGGCAAACGAGCGTACGGGTCACCTGATAGTAAGTGATCACCGCCACCCACGACACCGCGTAACACCAGAGTAGCTACTGGTGCGTTGCCGGCTTTTGGGGTGGCTGGGCGCCGGATCCCGGCATTACCTAATGCGAAACGCAGTGGCATAAAGCCACTACTTCACGCTGGTTTTAAATGCCGGAGGTGGTAATTATCCGGTCGAGTCTCTTGATCGATCGAGTCCATGTGTGTCGCCATTGCTAGCGGCGTGACTCCCACTCGTACTTTAGTCGCCTCTTACGACACCACCAGTACCAGGGTGATCCTATTCTAAGTCGGGAACACACGGCCCCTCTTTCTCTCTCTCTTTACGTACGTATAGAGAGAGAGAGATAAAGAGGGGCCAGTCTTGGCGCAGGGACAAGTGTGCGACTGAATAAGTGACGATTATGGGTTCAATTGGGTTATTATTAATATTTTCATTCACCACGCTGTAGAAACGAAGCAAAGCGTCGAGTTCCGCCACTCAACAAGAGTCAACAATGCCTCGAGAATTTGGTAGAAAGTGGAACGGAAGTGTCTTGACGCTAGATTTCCAGGTTCACTCTGCTTACCCTGCTATGTGCGGTATGCAGTGTGGATATACAAGCTAAAAAACGAGAAAAAGGCGTACATATAAAAATAATGTACATACTAAACTATACTATAACATATAAAGAATTACATATAATTTAACGGAACATTATTTTTGTATGTGTGTGTGTTTTTTTTTTGTTGTGGTCCAGGAGCAGAAAGTGTGACTATGAAACCAAGTGATTTTGGCTTCTATCCTCACTCGAGGTGATGAAATATTTATTTAAATTTATATTTCAATTTCTTCGCTCTGGTAAAAGCGAGGTAAAAGCGCAGCGTTCAGCGTTCTCCAAAATTCAGAGGAAAGTTTTAACACAAGGCTCTCTCTGTCTACTCAGCTGTGTGTTTTTGTATTTTTAATCTAACCATATCGTTCCCGTCGTAACCCCCCAATCGCAGCGGTGCTGTTCTGGGTCCGTCGCGGTCTACCTCGACACGCTGATTCATGCTTTCTTCACGAAGAGCTTTTTGTAATGCAATTAACAATCGGTCCAACACTAAGGCTGCTCTTTTTTGAGGTACATATATTTCCTGGAATTATAATATTAAAATTATTAACTATTAAATATAGTGTTTTTTTTTACTTTGCACCCTGCACACAGCAGTTTAAGGAGAGAACCTAGTATTAAATCGCTCCGTTCTCCATTTACCGCCCGAATTTTGGAAGTATTGCGTACTGAGTGGCAAATTCAACACTTTACCTCGACACCAGAGCGAAGAAATAAAAATATTATATTTCACATCCTCGAATATACTCTATCTCTATCATCCTCGAATATAATCGTACCCATAATCTGTGGCCTTTCCAGTCACACGTTTGTGCCCCTGCGCCATGACTGGCTGTAACGGTAAAAACGCATAACCTTATGGGTATAAAGTTGTTAGTCTATGAGTCACCATTTATTAATATTGAAAACTTTGGGAACTATTTATGAATATGTTATATAGCGCTCGATAGATCAATCTATTTTATATTATTATCTATCCGTTTAATGTGCGGCCGAGCGCTTAAAACGCTAACAAAGAAAGAGATCGAGAGAGACAAAGAGAGAGATAGAGATTATTATTCTAAGATGGAATAATTAAGACGCAAGTTAAGTTAGGCTTAGATAGATAAGATAGTTCTCCTAACATCGAACGAAGGCAGTAGTCTTACATATGTTAAGTAGTATTGGAAAAAAATTAATTAAAATAAATTTATATATAAAATCGTATTTTTCAACCTTCCAATTGCAGTTCTCGTAACTATCAATCATATAGTATTCATAATTTACCGAACTCATAATGACATATAATACATGGATCAATAAGTCCCGAGACTAACCCAGAGATGGCGCTTATAGTAAATAAGTAACCACGTCTTTCTAGAGTACTAACTTTTGCTTGAAATGTGTCAAAATTTTAAGTCGACGGGACCAGAAACAGCTGAGTTATCGAGGTTGGAGTAAAATCGTTTAGTAGTTTGTTTAAAAAATGAAAAAAACCGAGTTTCGTGTTCTGATAAGACATTGTTTTTTAATGGGCAAAAACACCGTGCAAGCGAAACAATGGATTGAAAAATGTTATCCGGACTCTTGTCCATCAAAAGCACCGATTTGTCGGAGGTTTGCCGAGTTTAAACGTGGTCGTACCGACACAAATGACGCGGAACGCTCCGGTAGACCTATGGAAGCTGTTACACCGGAAAATGTAAGTGAATTGACAAAAATTATAATGAAAGATCGTAAAGTGAAGCTCCGTGAGATTGCTGAGATGACACAGATATCATATGAAAGTGTATTTACTATCCTCCATGAAAGATTGAGCATCAAAAAGGTTTTTTCCAAGTGGGTGCCGCGATTGTTTTTGATGGAACAAAAACTGCAACGAGTCGATGATTCAGAAAGTTGTTTATCGCTATTTACTCGCAACAAAAAAGATTTCTTGCATCGTTACGTGACCATGGACGAAACATGGATACATCACTACACTCCAGAGTCGAAGCGGCAGTCATCTGAGTGGCGCACAGCTGGCGAAAGCCGTCCGAAACGTCCGAAAACGCAGCAGTCAGCTGGCAAAGTCATGGCGTCAGTTTTTTGGGATAGGCATTGCGTGATTTTCATTGACTACCTCGAAAAAGGTAAATCGATCAACAGTGATTATTATATTGACTTACTGGTGCGTTTGAAGGAGGAAATCGCAAAAAAACGACCGCACATGCAAGCAGAGAAAAAAAATCCTTTTTCACCAAGACAATGCACCCTGCCACAAGTCGATGAAAACAATGGCAAAATTGAACGAATTGGGCTTTGATCTACTTCCCCACCCCCCATCCTCCCATTTAGCCCCAAGTGACTACTGGCTCTTTGCTGATCTTAAAAAAATGCTACAGGGAACAAGATTTGGCTCAAATGAAGAGGTCATCGCTGAAACTGAACTGAACTGACTTATTTTGAAGCGAAAGATATTTTTTTATAAACATGGTATTGAAAAATAGGAAAAGTGTTGGAACCATTGTATCACCCTAAGAGGTGATTATGTTGATGAATAAAAATAAATTTTGCAAAAAATGTTGTTTTCATTGTTAGTCTCGGGACTTATTGATCCATGTGTTAGTGAAACATAACTCAACAAGGCCACTAAGAAACATTCTGTCCTATGTAATTCATTAAGCCGGTAGTAACATTACATATCCGATTGTTATACGTAGAAATTAATTGAGAAATATGACGCGCGCCCACGACTCATATAAAGATAGTAAACTATTGAGTAATCAACTTTTATTTCAGGGGAAATTTGGGAGGCGGGGGGAGATAATACGTAAAAATCCATGCAAATTAAAATAAAACTTCAAACTATCCATACCTATGTTATAAATTCGAAAGTAACTCTATCTTTCTGTCTTTTACGCAATCAGGGTCGAAGCCGTAATCCAATTGTAATAAAATACTCATATAAAGATTCTTGAGGGTCTTGGGTTGAACATAGGTTACTTTTTTTCTCATTTTTGTAATATTATCAATATATACTAATATATTAAAATATTTATAATTTGACATGCAATTTCCGCCATGTTAATAACAGCCGCTTAAACTACACTTTGCTTCTCTTCTAATAGAGTTCGAACTCGAACAAAAATATCGAAAAATTTAGGAAAGAATGTTTGGTTATCTCAGTTCGGTTGTCTATACCGATGTTATACACTTAATATATTGTAATGATGAAATTTAAATATGAAATGAAATTATTAAATAATTTGGGGCTTATTATCATTTGGGCTCGCAAAAATTATAATATTTAATATTGAAATATGTTTAGTTAGAGGTATATATGTACGCGCGCACGGAAAACTTTGGGTACTTTTTTAATGTTAATGATATAAGAAAAAGTAAATTTATGATGTTTAATTCTAAAATTAAAAAATTCCTTTAGTTTCCTATTACTTCTTTTGTTTGTTCATTTCATCTATTCAGATATTTCTTCATCTATTCAGATATAGCTTTGTATATTTCTAATAATAAGTCTCCACTTATTATTCGTTTTTAGTTTATTTTGATTATTTAGAACTAATAAGCCTAAATAGGCTTATTAGTTCTACTGTAAACTGAAAATAATTTCATAAATATATTTAAAAACATTCCTATAGTTTAAGCGGGCGAAGCCGCGTCCGGGTCCGCTAGTAGTTTAATAAAATGTTGTTACGTTTATAATGTCTTAGCAAAAGAAACAAACATTTGCGCAAATGGCACCCGAAAACAAAATATAAACTAGAAGAAATAATAATTACT
>DWGR01003443.1:0-12199 GCA_018247715.1 Heliconius burneyi | reverse complement strand
AAAATATTTTTTAACTATCTCATTCTAGTCATATGAAAACAAAAATGCAGAAATAAACGTTTAAATTCACTCAAAAAGCGTCACGCTTCACGGCGACCACTATTACTATGCTCAGGTTAATTAAAATTCAATTTCAAACTGCAGTATATATATTTTATTCTATGCAACAGTTGTGCGAAATTTAACCGCACTTATTCTGATAAAATTGTATGTTTTCAACGTGAAAAGTAGTAACAAACGAAAATTTTCTTGAAGTCTCACGTTTCTAACCCTGAAAGCTCATTTTTCTCTAAATTTTAAATATATCAACACTATTTTCAAATAAAAAAAATCAGCTTCACGCTTTATCCCGCACACGGTAGAGTAGACAGAAGGACATAGTGTTAAGACACTCCGTACCCCACTTTCTGCCGAATTCTGGAGGCATTATGTGTTGAGTGGCAGAACTCAACGCCGCGCTGTGCCTCGACACCAGAGCGAAGAAATGGAAATATAAACGTTAGTAAATATTTCACTTCCTCGAGTGGGAATCGAACCCAATACCGTCGCATTACAGTCACACCTTGCGCCGATGCGCCACGACGACCTCCAATAATTTTTCAAATAAATTCAACATAAAATGTTAAATTAAATAATATGATCTCAACTGTGAAAGCAGATTTCTTTGCTTGTAATAAATTTTTCAATTAGCACTAAGCTAAAATTATCACTTTTATAGCCAAATAATTTGCTTTTTTTTAAATATAGCGCAATGATAATATGCGTAAAATGTAATTTCTTAACACTAGGTTCCCTCTGCCTTTTTTGTTTAATTTTTTTAGCAAACAAACGTACGGATACTGAAGTGGATCCGTGAGAGAATATAGTCAATAGCGGATTGATTGGTATGCATGAGTCCATGAGTTGGCCCGTTCCTCTGTTCCACTATGGAACTTGTAATGGCATGCGTAGACTAGGACGGTGTCGTCCGTTTCCACTTAAAGCCAGATAGTGGACAGGCATTCAAATTTGTCAAAAACAATGACCCCGCATGAGGCATAAAAGTATGCTATATATTGTAGCTGCGTTTAGAAGATAGTCTCAGCCGAACATTCTAAGTCGTAGTCAAAAATATAAGGCCATGCCGATCCAAATGATGGTGGACGACATTCAGGTAGGATTTGTTTCCTGACATTATAAAAGTCCACGTTAAGCATACCCGTGAGTGAAGATTTTTTTATATAAAAAATCATTTAAGTTTGTATTTTATATTTATTATTATTTATTATCGTAAAATAAATAAGGTTTCCCCACACTTATAATAACTCCATACTCATATTTATATATGTTAAAAATAAACACAAAACATCAACATCTTTAATCAAAAATTACCATTTTCTATTTGACGAGCTCTCGAGACCGGTTGTTACTTCAAATTACTCCGGCGAGGAGGTTCAATAGTACAGTTAGCGTCGTTATAAGTTAGTGAGAATTTTGTTTACGATTTTGCTTTATTATGTTATTTATAAGAAATAAAATATAAGATTTTAATTTCTTTCTTTGCTCTGGTTATATGTAAGATATAAGTAAATTCATGGTGGTTGGCGGCCGTGGATTCGATTTAAGCTTTAGCATGAAGACAAGGTGCGGAGTAAAGAATCACTATTAAACACGCAACGTCTCGAAAATTGTGCGGAAAATAAGAGACGAAGTGTCTCACGATAGGTTTAATGTGCCGATCCTGACGTATACAGCGTAAATCATAATGACAATTTATAATATATTTGCTTAGGCTAGTAGATAGATAGTTTTTTCTTTGATACATGATGTCTATAACATACAAAAAAGCAATTAAATATCAACCTTTTGAAACTCTTTACAGAGATAATAATATTACCCACGTGTCTAGACCACACTTTTATACTTCTATCCTTTCAGGTAATAGAGCCCTATTAATAGAATTCAGTTTCCTCTGTTACCCACAAACGCAGATTTTAGGGGATTCATGTAGGTAGCTTGGTCCTAATTGAATAGGACCAGGCTACCTACCGGGTACCTCGTTAACAGACAAAGGGTGAATACGTACGCTTTTAGTAAAAGCTTGTATAAAAAATTCACGCTTGTTGATTTTCAGCGGTTCTTAATATTGTTGTGATAAACGAATTTTATATACGTTTTATAATTTTTTTAGAGGAGTTTCTTTTTATTACGTTTTTATACGGTGACTATATCATATACATAATAGGTAACTGTATAGCAAGATCTCGGAAAGTGAATTAGGCCCACTAGAAACAAATGTATTACCATGAGACTTGGCAGTTAGACGTCGCTTAGGAACAATACATTGTTATGGTATTTGATGATGAACCTAAATAAGGAATCTCTTGAGATTAAATTATAACTATCTAACTAGAGTTCAGATTTATATTATTCGTAACTGATTCTACTGCACTGTAAAATTTGGTGGAGAAAAATGTGTTTTAGTTTTTTTTAAACATATATATTCTTATCTACAAAAAAGAAATTTTTATACGATAAGCAACACCAATTTCCATTTCATGTGTATGTACGTGGAATGGAACAGATATATATGAATAATAAATGGCCAAACTCTTGAAATAATTAAAGCTTTTAGTTATTGAAAGTTAAGTCGTCCTAAATTATTAATTCTTTTTTAAAAAGGAATAAACTGTTCAAATTCTATTCTTTAAAGTTCTATTCTTTAAAATATATTCTTTTTCCACCTTAAAAGCGTACAACGCACCTGAAGCTCCTTTGGTGTTACACGTACTCGTGGGCGGTGGTGATCACTTACCATCAGGTGACCCGTACACTCGTTTCGTTGATGGAGAACCTCAAATGGATTTTTTGACATCATGCTGTATCCCGCACGTAGCAGGTTATAGTAAGAGAACCCGGGAACTTCATTTTAAGACAGTCCGTCCCCATTAAGACACTTCCGTTTCCCACTTTCCAAATTTTAGAGGCATGGCGTGACGTGTGGCGGAACTCAACTCCGCCCTTTGCCTCTTTACCAGACCGAGAAAACTGAAAATTTAACAATACAAGTGGAACTCGACAACCAATCAAAACCTATCGTGTTTACATTTGCACGCTTGTGGCCTCAATAAGTGTATAACTTATCAATATTTTTTTAAACTTATTTTAATCATCTTTACTTAGAAATATTTTTCTTTTAATTGATGGCTTTTAAGCATCATACTGGTTTATATTCGTATTTTTATCAACTAATCCATATCATTTACACCTGAAAGAAGATACTTCTTCCAAATCACTGTAACAGATAAGCGTAATCCATTAGCCTCTGAAGGAACTGAATGTGTCGCTTTGAAAAATGTCGACATTTTCGCCGCTTCGTTAATGCCCGCCAGGATTGAGATCTGTTCGTTTGGTTAATACTTTGACATAAGTCTTTGGTACTTGTATTTAAGAGTAGTAAGAGTATATGTAAATATCATTTTGTTTTTAGTTTGTTTGTCATATTATTAGATCGAAGTTACTGTAGCGTATTAAAAACTCAGATAAATATATGCTTATAAAATTCAATGCCCATTTTTGTGTGGAGTGAGTTGGTAGGTACCCCACCAACCAAGTTACGTCTACCAACATTTACTTTTGACGAGTCCAGTTTTCATTAATCTTTTCTTTACCAACAAGACTTTAAAATAGATTAATCAGAAAAAAGTTTTTAGCGTAAAAATACTCACAATTTTCATCAAAATCTAATTCCTGCCTTGTTTTCGACACTGCGTGTTGTTTTTGAAATTGAACCCACAACTACGGTTGTTAAACTACATTTACAGTCAGAAGCTGTACTAGCGCCACGTTGGCCGGTGAACTCATTTAGTTGGTAAAATATATTGTCTTCCTTGAAGGTTGTTCTAATCGTGAAATAATGGGCTTATTTCGGTCATTTGCGAAGCTTCGATAAATATCTACGAAGCAGTTTGATAATCGTTATTGCAAATTAGCAGCATTAAGGTCAAAAATCAATAAAGTTAGCAATTTAGATAACCTTTTATGTGAATATAAATATGCATTTGTTTCTTGGTATTAAAATTGATTGCTTGAGGTCGTCGTGGCATAGCGGCATAAGCTTGTGACTGTAAGTATGGCGGTTATGGGTTATATTTTTATAGCATCACGCTGTATTCCGCATATATCAGTGAAAGAAGGAACCTAGTGTTAAGATTCTTAACGTTACTCTTTATTTTGCTACGATACCGAGGAACCTAAATTATATATGTATGCATTATATATATATATGGAATTGCACCCACCACCGTAGCTTTACGAGTATCATCGTGACAAGTTGTGTCCCAGTGCGCCAAGGCGGCTGCACCAAGGCGGCTTCAAGCAAAAAAATAAAATTCCACTAGAATGTTATTATTATAAAATGAATGTAAGCAATAAAGTTGAGTAAAAAATGTTCTAAAATTTGTCTAAAAGTAACGATCTTAATGTAGTCGTTAACAATGAAATATGTTCAGCTTTGTTTAGAGAATACGCCGTAATTAAACCAAAATTACAATTTAATGTATATTTTGGTTTGTTTTTCTCTCAATTTCAGTTGAATTTTCGAGACATTTTGTGTGTTAGTGTGGAACTCCGCGCTGCGCTTTGTTATATAGCAGAACGAGGAAAAGGCAGCTTGCTTAGCTTGGCAAGTAAAGCGATGGTTAATGTAACCCACTACAGGTACAGGTGTTCAAAGCTACCTCGGACACTTAGAATGGGTCACTTCATCTAATATTGACAAAACAAACAACAAAAATAATCCTTTAAAATTCGAACCTAGCCACATATTTTAGTATAAATTTAAATACTCTACCATCATCCTATAAGAATGTATCTTAAATATATCGTTATATTCTACTCTAGTAAAAAAATTTGTAAAACAAAATTGAATAACGTAAGACCTCCCGTTAGAGTGGTCAAGCAAGTCTCCGGTCCTCCGTAGGAAAGATACACTCAGTATATCCTTATAAAATTTTACTTTGAATTTCCTATCTTAGATATTATTTATTAGTCAGATATATTTTGTTCTTTTAGCGATTGCTTCTTGACAGTTTATACTGTTGACTTTTATTAGAGCAAGTGATTTCGTAGTTTTAACAGTTTCTGTGCTGTATATTTTACCTATATAGATCACGAATAGGTGCCAAGCCTCAAAAGCATATAACTAAAAATTACTATTTTGAAAGCAGTAGGAAATTACGATTTATTACTACTTTAAAAATATCACATACGTATATGTAAATGTAATTCCAAGTTTCAATAAAGTGGTCAAGCAGTGCCACGCGAGCGCTCGCAACTCCACAAGAAATAGTCACAGCCAATTTATCTTTGGAGTCGCCGTCACAGTTCGAGCGTACTGCGGATAAGGTTCGTTTAACTTCGTATATTAAAGTATAAAAATATTTACAAAAATACGATAATGATGGAGTAGGAAAATGTGACCATGGTTGTGGGCTTGAAAAAAAATATAAATCAGTTTCACGCTGAATCCCGCACACAGTAGGGTAGGCAGAGGGAAACTAGTGTTAAGACACTCCGTTCCCCACTTTCTGCCGAATTCTGGAGGCATTGCGTGTTGAGTGGCAGAACTTAACGCTGCGTTTAGCGTCGACAGCAGAGCGAAGAATTGGAAATATAAATGTAAATAAATATTTCACTTCCTCGAGTGGGGATCGAACCCACAACCGTCGCGTTACAGTCACACACCTGTGCCGCTACGCCACCACGGCCACGGCCTTGTGGGCTTTCTTCAAATCTGTCTCTGCAGAAATTTAAAGTTAAAAAAATGCAAATTAGGAAAGTTTATTATACTGTCCAAGAATATTTGAAGGGTATTATTTTTTTAATTTAGAGCATTTGGATTTAATACCGAACAGTTCCCATTGTGTTACATTATGTACTAAGCAAAAAATTGTGTTTTTTTTCGAAAAAGCAACTGTTATCGATTCAAAAGTACTTATAAAAGTCTATTTGAATAATGAATCTAGTGCTAAGTAAGACATTTCGTTCTCACGTACCGCCTAATTTCGAATTACAATTATATTAAATAACAAAAGTTAGCTCCACATTTGTAGCGACTTCATAGTATGAAGCTTGGCTTATTACACCACGGCACTCTAGATGCATTTTATACATTTCTATTTATTTTTCTTTTTTATTATAGGAAAAACTTAGGTTTCTATTGGAGTAGTCCCAGTATCTAGCCTTCTATTTTTCACCATCTGCCGGATTAGAAATACAACTTAAATGAATAGCATATATCACAATTATACAATCAAGTCAATATTTGAAATATAGCAAATAATTACTTTAATTTGAAAAGCAATTTAATGTAACGATTGCAATCAAATATTACACATTACACATTATTGATCCAGAGCTAGCTTTGAGTTCGAACTTGTATAAACATCAAATATTAATTGCTATATCCTATGACGACACAACTAACTCAGTTTAGTTGATAATATATTATACAATATTGCGGTATATTGAACTAGGAAAATCTTGAATACTAGTTTAAAAATGCTATATGTTGTCTTCAATATTCGGACTAAAATCGGGGTGGTCGGGAGTAATACTTTAATTGCATAGTTTAAAGCTTGGGTGGAAATTAAAGAACGGAGAGTCTTAACTCTATATGCTTCTTGCTATATGTAGGCTATTTAACTTTTAAATAAATACATTTTTTTTCGCATTAAAGTGTTGATGTAAATGTATAAGATTAAATCTCTATCGAGTCACAGCGATAACAATAAGACCCTTTGTCACTGACAACGCTAGACATCTTCCAACTGGAATGAACTTAAGTGGGATTTGCTTTACTTTTATCTAAGTATCCATGAGTGCACCGATTCTTTTTTAATTTTTTTACGAACGAAACAGGCTGTGGATTCGATTCTCATTCGAGTAAATTAAGTATTTAATACTTTAATTTCTTCGCTTTCGTTACAAGAGAAAGCGCGGGATTGCGATGCCTCCAGAATTTGACGGACAGTGGAGAACGTAAGTGTCTTAATGGGAACAGAGTAACTTAACACTTGGTTCGCTCTGCCGACCCTGCATGTGCGGTACACTCCCTCACCGTACTTTACGCCACCGCTAAAAATTGATAGAAGATAAAAGTTTATAACTACATGTTAATATAAGAAATATTAATTAAAAATTAGAAACATTGCCGTATGCGAGATAAAGAGTAAATAAAAATAAATAAATAAACAGTCTAATGTATTATGAATCTTTTACAGTCGTTGTACAAAAACACTTGGTATGTAAATAGTTGTCCCGCTCGAGACAAAAAGTGAATCATCTCGTTTCATTTAAAGCAAAACTGTCGGATGCTTAATGTTTTACTATTTTTAAGAGTTGGAATATACTGAAGTTACATTTTAGTTTCTGTTTTTTATATTAGATATTAAGAACACTTAACATGGAACATTTATATCGTGGTATAATATTTACAGCCGATAGAAGCCAAAAGGCTCTATATCTATAAGGTCCAGAATAAATATTTGCATGATATGTTATAGGTATTATAATTGAATTATTGTCCTAAATTCAAAGTAATTATCGTACCAGGAAGTAAACCCCAACAGTAGATAATAAATTACGTATCAATTTTACCCTTTTTGAAGATACTTATGAGAATTGCGAAATTCAACACCACACTTAGTGAAACCAGAAAAATACACGAATTGTCTTTAAAATTACACAAACTCAAATATAATATAGCTGAACTACGAAGAAATTTACACTAAAAATATCCATTGAATTTACTTATTTGTTGAACATTTTGCAATTTTTCATCGCTCGCTAAGAAGATGGGTAGTTTCGCTGGGGGAAGTTTTTAATAGCGTTGCGGCGAGTTAATTAGAGCCTCGTCTTCCACAGTTCCCGAACTGGAACTTGCGAAATACAAGCAAAATGTAAGTGCGCTTTAATCTTGCGATCGTGTTGCATTTTAAATGTAACTACTACATGTTCGAAGGCATCGTAATTAGGTTTTGGACGTCCTGTCTCATTGTACTCACGATGGTTTAAACCAGGTTGGAAAATTATTTAAGGTACATTCCTTTAGAGACCCTATATAAGCAAGCAACAGGATATTTACAAGGAAACTAGTATTAAGACATTTTGTTTCGAAGACATTATGTGTCGAATGGCTGAGTTAAACATCACGCTTCATCTTATCTTGATGGTGTTACTGTGCCACGATAACTCTAATTATATATATATATATATATAAATTTATTTCTTAATATTCATAGCATTAGATGTAACTACTAAAAAAAAATATTTCACTAACTTCTGTGTCACTAAATAAGAGTCAGTGCCATAAAAACATAAAACAATAGTGATACACCACTACTTATTAGTATCATATCGTAAAACATGATCATTTAATATTTATAGCAAGGCTTACTGTACTTGCTCGAACACCGTTTTCATGGTTCATTTGGCTTAGCGCCATGATAGGACGATCGACATTTTGGTAGATAGTCTTGTAACGAACATAGTAACAAGTAATGCCCGGTCTCAAACAGGTCTAAGTGTGGAACAGTAGAGCTATAAGTTCGGGGGCGATCAATTTTGGATGAATTTAAAGTTACCATATAAGTAGAGTTAGCATACTCGTATAGGTAGATAAGAAAGTAAAGGAGACTAAGAGAAAAATTCTTAAATTTCCTACACGAACGGGAGAAAAGGGGTTGTTTATTTTATGTCTTAAGTCTACGTACATAAATTTGCAGGTGATGACTTGTTTAATATATTATCAATTAACAATTTGTTATCTTACCGTGAAATTGTAGGGTAGTCTTGATTAGACTATGGATGATTACGATTCAAATACGATGGTTATTGCTGTTTTTCATACTTGCAGAATTTTTGAAGTAAGTATATTATTTATTTCACGTTTCACACAACTTCCGTTATTTTTTAACATTTATTAAAATGTTATCCACACAAAAAGTTTTTTGGAAATTGTATAAACAAATTTAATTGGAAAACCCCTTTGGTTTTTTTTAATATACGTAATATCAAGTGGCACGACGTAAGTTTTATATGTATAATAAACATAGTTTTCATAAAATTCTAATATTTTACAATAACAAGGCCAGGTCAGTATCTTCACACCAAGAGCAGAAGTAGAATTACAAAAGAGCTCAATAACACCGAGATCCTTAGAAGCTTGCAATTTGAATAACATTATGTTTGAAAATTGGGACTCTCTGTTCATTACAGTAATTAATTATTATTGTACTTATAGTTTGCGTGCGCAATAAAGATTTTTTATTAATCTATCTATCCTTTAATATAAAACGAAGTGTCCTATCACAATGAACTCCATCTATTACTTTCCTTTCTGCCCATTTTAAAGATATTGATTAATTAGTGGAGGCTTATTTCCCTCCCCAGCTGCAAGCTGTTTTGCGTGGCATGCTAAATATAAAAGATTTAATTTCAAAACCCTTTCGCTGCTTTTGAACCGAATTCAAGACATTGCATGTTTCAGTTGCGGAATTAAATGACGCGCTTTGTCTTATCAGAGCTTTGAAATTATAATCATTCATTCCACCCAAGTGGCTACCCACTCGGAGTGCCCATACTAAGCTCAAGCCCATAACCATCGCGCTTATAGATACTTAGAAAATAAAATGGAGACCCATCCCTAGGTTCTCTCTGTATAGAAAACAAAGGGAAAAAATGACTAATTTTAGAACAAAATATTATAATAAAAACACCAGTTAGCGCTCAGCAAGGGTTCTGAACCAATTTCAGAAATAGGTCTATGGTAAGTACAAATTATAAAAGAATATGCACTTTTTTTAAGGCTAAAATTACAAGGCAAACGAGCGTTCAGGTCACCTGAAAAGCTACAGGTGCGTCGCCGGCCTTTAAGGTGGAGGTAGACGCGCTTTTTGATGGAACACATATCATATCGACCTGGAAACACTGCCGCGGGTAGGCCATTCCACAGTTCCGTGGCGCGTGGAAGGAAATTTGTATTAATGGATTGCTTTATATTTGCAGGCAAACTCATGCGTTGAGTTCATATAAATGCCGATAATTTTTTTTAATGAACCGATTTTGATAAAACAAACTTTAGATGTTAAGTTGAGAACAAAGCAATTATTTGTTGAATTTAATAAAAAAATCAGCAACATTGAAGCTTAGATGCTTGTATCTTTTGATTCCTTTTGAGTGAGAAAAACTTCTATTAGACCTGAATATTTGATATTAATTTCAGGTAACCTCCACGCGATCTCGAGATAATGATCATGACAGAACGACTGTTGTCGTTCTAGTGACCCTATAAGGGTTCCGCATTGTCCTTTTGAGGTACGGAACTCTAAGAACAATAACTCCTCGTACCTACAGTAGAGGGTGTGGCTACTATAATACGTCTTCACTCCAGGCGCGATTATGTTTAATTTATGTACGTAATTTGTTTAACAAACGCTCGCGATTTCCCTCATAATTAATTATACAAAGCAAATTCTCGCAAAATCGCCGCTTCGCGAACTGCGATTCATTACACCCTGTGGGCGTATAGGTGGGTATGTACGTAAGGGTATATCTCCTTACAAATTATAATAGATCGTTAAGTGCTTAACGTTAATTATTTTATGAGAAATTAGTTTTTTTTATGATATATTACATTTATTAGATTTTTTATTCTTTTTACGCATAGCGGGGTAGTCAGAGGGAACCCGGGATTATTAAGACACATCCGTTTCCCATTTTCCGCCAAATTTTGGAGGCATTGCTTGTTTGTTGAGTGACGAAACCCAAAGCCTTGCTTTGCCAGGCTAACAAACGGAACGGCGGAACTTAGCACCGCGTAGGGGTATCATCTTATCATCGAGTGTAACCAATATTTGAAGTGTAGTTTTGTGGTATTTGAACTCATTTATTATTTTCTATGTACTATAAATACATCAAATATGAGACATTGCTTGTGTTTTTACACGTGAGGAAAAAACTTAAAAATTAAATGGATATAAATATTAAGATATTTTTTTATATAGGCCGGCAACGCACCTGTAGCTCCTCTGGGGTTGCACGGGGTCGTGGGCGGCGGTGATCACTTACCTTCAGGTGACCCGAACGCTCGTTTGCCTTGTCCTTATACCCTAAAAAAAAAATCTACTATAATGTGTGAACAAAAGAAAACTCTTTAACTTTCCATATATCCACTGTGCGGCCCATCGATCTGCAATAAGAGGTGTTCAGAGCAGTGCCTGGGACTTACGACACAGGTGTAGGTTTAAGAGGCCCCTGTCGCGCGTCCCGGTCCTAGCATTTCATTCAATAGACTCTAAATTAACCAAAAAGGAAATAAATCTTTAATATATGTAAATTTTAAGTTTCATTTAATATGTGTAATAATCGTGAAAATCAAAGAACTTATTACATACCAGGGTAGACAAAGGAAACCTAAATAAAGCAACTCGGTTATTGGTTTATTGTAGAGTAACAAAATAAAAATAAAAAAAATCCTCAGCTTATCAATAAATCATTTTCCACAGAATCGAACCCACATATGCATTATCAATTCTATACTTTTTATAAGTACCTTTATTTTTACCTTCATGTTCAAAGCGAAATAACTAGGACATACATACAAAAACATTATTTCCAAACTTTGCCAAAATTACAAAAGGCTTTTTTATTGATTGTAATTTTTTTTTTATTTCGTCGCTCTGATAAAACAAAAACTTTCCCTCTGCCAATCCCGCTGTGCGGGAAAAGGCATGAAGCCAGAACTGTGATATTTAATCTATTATTATATTTATTTCATATAATATTGAAAATAAACATAAATAAAATTGTAGGAAAAACAAGAAAGCTAATTAATTAAACTAATAAGTGTAATTAATTAATTTATACCTCTATTTATAACTTTCTCAAAGTGAAATGCTTCAGAGTGCTTGAGTCGACCTGTCCTTGTTGAAACAGTTCTAACATTAGAACAGGAATGTAATATAAGTAATAAGAAGTATAACAGGTACGTGTTTTTATTTAGTTTTTAATCAGTAATTACAATGTAGAAATATATTTTTTGTATTTCCACACTAAAATTTTATCTGCATGACTTACGTTAATGTAATAATAATAATAAAAAATATGAATAATCAAAGATCATTAAATTATTTACAGGTAGATTTTCCAAAATGTACGT
>DWGR01003442.1:0-12200 GCA_018247715.1 Heliconius burneyi | reverse complement strand
TTCGGACAGTCTCTTTTTATGTTATGGCTTTTGTAAACACTAATTCTTAAGGTTAATTTTGATTAAGATGTTCAGATAAAATAAAATTTTTGCATGTATTAGATACTAACGACTAGCTCGCGGCTTCGCCCGCTTGATATATAATAAGTTTTCGAATAATAATATCATTTTAAAAATAATTAATTGAATATATATATAAATAAATTGAAAAGTAAAGTATAAGCCAATTCAAATAAAATTATATAAATTCGTTATCTTCTTCATTATATATTTCCCATGTGCAGACAGCGCTCCATTACGATTTTATTATAGACAAGCTAACCCGGCGAACTTCATACCCCCTAACTATGTACGGTATTATACGGTATATTCTTTCTCAAATATAAACTTCTTGAAAACGTTAAATACTTATTTCTTTTGAGAGAGTGAAGCGATTACAATGAAATAAAAAATTAAAATCTACACTACTCTGAGTTACTTGCAATTTTATTGTATAAAAGTTGCTTAAACATAAACAGACAAACAAAAATTCCAAAAATGCTAGAAAGCGATTCTGTTAGTTATCCTTTAACACCCTGGCAATTTTTTTTAAATACTTTCAATGTACAGAAACGAGTTTTCTACACATTTATTTTAACTATATAATATTAAATATTTTAGAAATATAATATTAAATATTATCTTTTACATATTCGTATTTTGTAACTATGCATAAATGAAGGAAATGTTGCACATCGCTTTGCTTACTCCATATTATGCGGGATCCGTCCTGTGCCGGAAATAAGTGAAGATAAGAAAATGTATACAAAATATATATATGAGACCGTTATGGCACAGGGGCACAAATGTGCGACTGATCGTGTTTTCAGTCGCGGTTTTGTGGGGTTCAATGCCACCTCGTTTGAATGAAATATTTACAGATTTAGTGTCGGTCCATGAAATTATAATAAAAAAAGCTTCTTAATATTACTTACAGTTATCTAACTTAATCTTATAAGTGTTATTGAATATGTTTGTAAGAACATTACATAAAAGTGTTTAACTGGAAACCAATGAACTGCGCACTTAAACTTTCAAATTCAATATCTAGTCTGTGAGAGAAAACTAACATGAAACTTGTCGTAAAACAGCAAGTATTATCTACACATATGTCAATATATTATATTCATTAAGAAACGAGTTGCGTGCATTGCATTGCATGACTCAATAAGTTGTCATAGATGTATTTTTTTCAAATTCACGCTGTATCACGCACGCAAACTTAGTGCTAACACTCTCTTTTACCCATTTTCCGACGAATGCTGGAGGCATTGTGTGTTGACTGGCGGAACTCAATATCGCCCTTTGCCTCGACACTAGAGCGAATAAATGAAAGTATTAAATATTTATTCTCTATCTCTCTAATATGGAAATCGAACCCACTGAATCTGTCGCGTTCACAGTCCCACGCTTGCGTCACGGCTGGCCTCAAGTTGTCATAGGCAAAGTAATCCCTTGAATTCATTCAAACGATGATAACTTTTTTTTAATGAACTGATTTTGATGAAACAAACTTTAGATGTTGAGTTAAAACAAAGCAATTGGTGAAAGTTAAGTAAATCGGTTCAGTACTTTCGAAGATTAGCGTGACCATACATACAGACAGACAGACAAGAAATTTAAAAAAAAAATTGTTTTCTATTAATATTTTTAAGCGTATCTTACCTCTATACATTTCAGTCTAAAATATTAAATGTACAGACAAAATATTTTTACTGTTTTATTATATATAGAGATTAAATACGCAAATTGGTTGTAAAAGGCATGTCTTACTTTTATGGTTATTGGAGAAATGAAAGTTTCTTCGTTGCATAATAATTTTGATTAATATTACGGTGAAATAAACATAAATATTCATAAATTATTAATAAAAACTTTCTTCTTTCTTGAGTACTAAAGAAAATTTGTGTACAATTAAGTAACAAGGAGTAGAATTGTTAGCAGCTATACATTAGACTATTCAAATGTTACAATATAAAAAAATATATATATTTTTACAATTTTTAAATCTATACTTTACAGTAAAATAGTATATGGAAAATGTATATAAGAAAAACTGTTGGGATATCAATGTAAAAGGACCCAAAACAAGGATTTTTGTCTGTTTGTCTGTGCGTTCACGCTAATCTCATCTCCTTAGTATTTAATATGTTTATAGCTTATAAAAACTTTAAGTTTTTTAAGTTTATGCCACAAAACCTATATAATATATGTATATTTTGCATCTTGTTCGTTTTAATAATTGAATATTCTTTTGTATAACATACATATTGTTACTCATTGGTATGTTTGTGTACAAGATATATGTTTTTTAAGTAAGATATATTCAACGATGAAGATATCTTATAATATAATCACGTTTTATTTTTAGTCTAGCCGTCATGATTCGTTGTTCATCTCGTTTTCAAATCACTTGTATGCCGATGCCGTCCGCCATATTGAATGTTAGCCATTAATATTTAAGAGAAGATATTATATTTTTTAATTGCATAGAAATGGACATTACGTAAACCATTGTTATTTAAAGTATTATAATTTTTTCATTTAGCAAAACTTGTAGAAAAAGACTTAAGTTTTACTATATATTCACCTCGCAGAAAATGTGAAACACGACGTACAGATATTTGGTAATTTGTATCTCTTCAAATTAATATGTATATTAAATCCTTTCAAAACGTAAATGTGAAATTAGAGCCAAACTAAATGTTAAGTAATTTGTCGTTCTAGACTTCACAGATGAAAATGGAAAATCCATATGGGTGCCGAGTTCTGTATTCACTCGGGATAAAATTTAAGTTTCATGAAATTGCATATACAGTATAAGCGTGAAATCGTTTGTGTAATATACACATTCTTTTCACTTTTTTTAACTTGGCTGGAAACACTGACGTGTGTCTTTACTTAGGTCTCATACATGAAAAAACCTTTTTACATTTTGATATTTTACAGTAAAGATAACTAGAAAACTATCTATTCCACATCTGCTTTGGTAATAGTTCACAACAACATTCCATATGCGTATCAGCAATTAGCAGCAACATCTAAACATCGGAAAAGCGCAGTGAAAGTGATACTGGCCATAGATAATTGGCGGGAAAAGTAAGGTGTGTCCGCCATTTTGTGTTTTCTTTCCGGATATTGTTTTTTATTAGTTTTATTACGCATCTAAAATCTATATATAAATAGTAAATAGCTGAATGTTGAAAGCTATAAGTATAGGTCTATTGTAGATATTTAACTATAACATTATACTAGGCGTTTAATCTCTGCTATTATTTATTGCTCAGTATTGCTATATAAGAAAATTAAGTCATGGTTGACAACGTAACACTAAATAGTAAATAACCACGTAGTAATTGTACAAATGTTACGTACAACCTTACCGTACATAGCATATTACATTCAGTTTACGCTTTCGTAACCGACAATACGTTTCCTTCAATGGATGTTAACTATAGATAAAATTATATTATTATTCTTATTGTTTAAAAATATAATAAAAAATCGCATATTTTATTTTATTTTAATTGTCATGTTAAATTTGAATATATATAATATATATTTTTTTGTTTTTATATCTATAACCTACTGAAGCTAAGCTAAGTATTAATCAATCATAATTTAAATATGGTCTGGCAAGTTACCTTTACGACAAGCATGTAAACCACAACATTGAGATTTGAATATACAAAGCATTAACCAAACGATTGAAACATGCATTGCTTTGAAGCATTAACAAAACAATGCTATGTAACATGTAACATGCGGAAATATTTGTAAAAATTACTTATTTAACGCTATTAGTCTGCGTTAACTAAGTCATTTTTCATAAATATTTCCGTATTGTCATAAATATTCACAAGTTTACATATATTCCTATTAAAGCTGAGTTCTTAATTTAAAATCTGTACCCTTTTTTTCATTACAGTAAATTATTTAAAATTTTAGGCCCAGGCTGCTATTTGAGGCCCAGGAGCACAAGGTCGCACTGTAATGCGATGGTTGTGGGTTCTCTACAGGATCCCCACTCGACGAAATTTATCTAAATATTTATCCAAATTTATATTTCCATTTCTTCGCTCTGGTAACGTGGCAAAGGCGTGGCGTTGAGTTCTGCCACTCAACACGCATTACCTCAAAAAATTCGGCGGAAAGTGGGGAACGGAGAATCTAGATTCCCTCTGCCTACCCTGCTGTGTGCGGGATACAGCGTGAAGTTGATTTATTTAAATTTTTACATATTAACTCTTTAAAAAAACTACTTAAATAAAGAGGTAAATATTTTAAAACTAAGTTATGACTATATAATTAGTTACCATGAAAAATAAATGGCGACTCACACACTGTGTCTATTGTTCAAAGATACTTGTTTGTTATATAACATTTACATAATAGATGGTAAATTAAGATTTTTGTTTTCACGGATAAAACGATATTATAGAAGGATAAATAATAAATATTTATAATATTAGATTTACTTTCAATGTCTTCTAAGGTTATTTTACTAATAATTGGTACTCTGGTGACAGAGTAACAATTGTTAGATATAATTAAAGAAA
This sequence comes from Heliconius burneyi, assembly GCA_018247715.1. Classification (NCBI taxonomy): domain Eukaryota; kingdom Metazoa; phylum Arthropoda; class Insecta; order Lepidoptera; family Nymphalidae; genus Heliconius; species Heliconius burneyi. Next base: position 7,602 of record DWGR01003442.1, on the reverse strand, counting down.
AAAATATTTGTGTCGTTATATTTGTTCTCTTACTCTGGTAGACAAAGCGCAGCGTTGAGTTGCGTTACTGAACTTACTGTGTCTCGACATTTGGGTGGAAAGTGAGAAACAAAGTGTCTTGACTCTAGATTTGCTCTACCGACTTTAGTGTACGAAATTGAAATACTTTTTTTCTAATATTATTTTTCCCCCATTGGTCTTGTCATTTCTTTCTTATCACTGTGATGATTATCAACTACTAATATTGCTAAAATTAATAATTCTAAGACTTTCTAGAGTATTTTTCGTTCAAAGGTGACTGACTGACTGACTGAGTGAACTTTATACTGCTTCCTTATTGCTGTCTGAAATGGATATTCAAATTATCTGCGCTAGGTGGTAATAAGATCTCTCATAAGTTTTGTAGTATGTATGTATAATTTAGAAGTCATTGTCTAAAATACATATTATATTTTAACTTTAGTTTAGCTATTGTTACTTTTTCATTATTCTTGATCATATTAAACGTATGAAAATTTTGAAAGTAGTAATAAAATGTAATATTTTGTATTCGTTATCTAAAAATATATATTAATAGAAACAATCCTTCTCAATAATCTTAAATGAAATATTTATTTAAATTTATATTTCCATTTTTTCCCTCTTGTCGCCTGTTCTCGAGGCAAATCGCGGCGTTTAGTTCCGACACTCAATAACACACTGACTTTACACACGGTACTCTCCACCTACCCTGCAGATACAGCGTGAAACTGATTTCAATTTCAACAGTCAGTCAATGGATAAATCATGGCACGTCTAACACCTAGTTCGAGTCACGACACAAGGACGTTTGACTTTCTACTGCACCCACCACATCTGTTATGTCGTCAAACCGGGTTACCCGTTTTTAATGATTATCATATTTGGACACACCCCAATTTTGGATCTGGTAGATATTTGTAATTTTATAGTGCTAAATGTTTTTTATTTTAACTAAAATCAATATGACACACCAATGTAATTGTTAATTCTTTTGTACAAACATATTTTAATCACAATTAAATAAACAATTTATTAATTAATCTTTAAAAAAAGATTAATTATTTTTTTAAAATTAATTCTCTATCGTCATTATCCATTTTTTTCATCAAGAACTAAACTTCATAATGCAATTAATTGGACAACACAAAAGTATCTACTGTTATAATTGACCTGCTGCAATTCCTTCTCTATGAAGAGTATAGAACCGAAGTACCGATGAAAATAATATTTTTTCGTAAATATGTTGTTATTTATTTGGATATTATTGTTATTTAGAGCGACAAATCGTGGCGCAGTGGCACAAGGTGTGACTGTAACGCGACGGTTGTAGGTTCAATTCCCACTCGAGGAAGCGAAATATTTACTTACGTTTATATTTCTATTTCTCCGCTCTGGTGTCGAGGCAAAGCGCCGCGTTGAGTTCTGCCACGCAACACGCATTGCATCCAGAATGCAGCAGAAATTGGGGAACGGCGTGTCTTAACACTATGTTCCCTCTGTCTACCCGGAAAAATTGTAGAAACTAGTATTACGTATACTAAAATATTCACATGTTGCCTTACTATGTGGGAAGAACAAAGCATATTAATATTGATGATCTTTAAACATTCGCGAAATACTAAAGAGTAACAATTGTAGTCAGCCTTGTGCTAGCTTGGTCATGTGACGTCCTAATCACTGTGTATTTATTTATTTTTTTAATTAATAATTTCTACTTATTTATATTTTACCTGTAGATTTCAAATTGGACATTTATTTGTATTTATAATAATAACAACAGAGTGATTGATTAATAATATTATATTATTATGAAAATAAACCCACGACCTATGACCCACACTTGGCGAGCATAGGCAGATGGGTTCTATACTTATTGAAAACAAAATAATCTGGTGTCGAGGCACTCCGATCTCCTTTATTTACAAGAGGCTTCTGAATCTATCATAATATCATTGACACTAAAGAAAACCGTACGGAAACGTGCGAAACATACGTCTACGATATCCAGGTGATGGTAAGAGCTGGCATTGCTGATCTCTCTTTTGCTCACCACATCACATCATAAAAAAAAATTAAAATAAGTTTATTTAACTGAACTTAATTTATTTGATAGTTTTATTGGTCGATCGACCAAATAAATAAGTGCAATTGATCAGATAGCGCTTTCTTTATTGACTTGAATTGTGCCGTTCACAATTGTTCACAAATGATTTGCTATTGTGCTACTAATGTAAAATCTAGACCATTAGGTCTTGTTGAAGATTCTGAAACAGGTTATATAACTATATTGTCAGTTTTTATATTACTTTTTTGTTTCAATTTGAGGTAAAAATACTGTTATATTACTACTACTACTACTCTACTAGTAAAATTCAGATAGCTTTTTAGTATTATAAAGATAAAAAATCAATATCGTATACTTTAACCCAGTGGTTCCCAAACAGTGGTCCGCAGAAGCCTAAAAATGGGCCGCGAACAATATAAATTTTAGTGGGCCGGCGTTAAAATTTGTCTTTGATTATGGCAGTTTATATTTATTATACCTACATATATTAGTGGTCTAGTAATATTGGTATAAAAGTGATTCCTGATCAAGAAAAGGTTAGGAACCCCTGCTATTACCGAACCGGGACTAATATTGTTTTAGTTGAGTGTAATGTTTGATCAAGGTCGAAGTTGAACTCTGTCTTTAGACCAGGTCATAGAGTTTTTCTTTTTAATTTATATAGTAATTAAGGAATTTTCTAATTGGTATATTGTAAATATTTATTTCAATAATGTAGTATAAGTTTGTATTAAAATTTTAGTTAACTCCATATACTATTTACATTTTTAAAGTTTATAAGAAATAAAAATACTTTTATACTACTATATATAAAATTTTGAACGTAGCGGGATTCGAATCTGCGCCTCTTGGGAACTATCTGCGTAACCAAAAACCCATAAGTTTAAAGATTTAATAGTAAAAGAAAGCGAAATAATCTAATAATAGTATAAATATCTAGCTACGAAATCAACTAAGTTTATATTTACTGCAGTTGATATTATATCTATGGGAATATGTGATGTGAAAAAGAAGCTAGATACAATAGGCGTTTGCATTAAATCTGAGTTTTCATCACTTTTAATTATTACTAGAACATTTAAGCGTTTCAAATAAAATGTTGGGTAAATATAAGAAGAATCTTACATAATCCATAAAAATAATATTTTCATATTCTTTGTTTTGTTTCTCCAAGCAATGCACAGCGTTGTCCTGCCACTGAACACACAACGCCTTCAGTAGCCCAGCCACGAATAACTATCGAAAAGTATTCGAATCGTTGTCGATACAAATTTGTATAGGAATTGAACTACATCCAGAATATAGGGAACAGAGTGTCTTAACACTAACCTTTTCCTAACTTTCAAAAGTATGTACGAGATTAACAAGATAAATATTAATAAGCATATTATTATCGTATACAAATTTGGCATAAATCAATTTGGGATAATTGAAAGACATAAAAACAATTTTATGTTACACATGTAAAATGATAACGAAAGTGTACCCATTAATGCTTTCGAATAAAATTATTCATACGATTATATTAATTAATATTTTTTTAACAAAAGTTATATTAGATATTGGCAGGCGTTTTTGTAGTTGTAAAATATTTCTTATAGGATTACTTTGTTCTCCGTCTCTTTATCTTTATCTAGATCGCGTGGAGGTACCAAGATGTAATTAAGGTCTATGGCCCCGTGAATTAAAGAAAAAACCAGCTTTTAAGTTAAATAATTAAAAGATACGAGTACTTCCCGTAGATCTACAGTTATGAAATTTGAGTTCACAAAGTTAGAATTTACAATACAAATAAAGGAAAAATCCAAAAAGTGAAATTTTAAGTAATTTATATTTAAAAACTTATATTTCATAAAAAATGAGTGAATATGCTCTCAAACTTAAGTTTGTAAACTTTTACACCTCGCAGGACGAGTCCGATTCGCATTTCACATCATTAATAAATTAAAAACTACATTAATTTTGTATCTATTCACAATATTTAATTTCAACTCTACCACGTCATTAATAAATGGAAACTTCTGTTGTTATTTTGCATTAAGGAAGGAAAACAGTAAAATCTATTTTTATTGCATAAAAAACATGGATTCGTTTTTAGAACAACTTCCTGTATTACTCTATACAGCATGTTTTTTTATGCAAATATATATATATATATATATATATATATATATATAATGTGTACGACGGCGCGCCGACTAGTAATTAATTGTAATTACAACTTTAATTTAATTTGTTTTTTTTTGTAATGGATAATATAAGAAGAATATTTAAATAGGAGAGGGTAACCCCAAATAGAGTAGTAGATGTCACGATGTAGATGCCACGAGTAAGAGCCGTTGTCATGGGATGACAGATCGACTAATCTATTGGCTTTTGAAATTTTCGACTGATCTTGACTGATTTGAAATTTTATTAACCTTGTGAGATTTTGTTTAAGACTCCTAAGCAAATAGATAATAAGACGTTGAAGAATATAATTGTGTCTTTTATTTAATTCTACCACTACAAACACAAATGAACAAAGGAAGCCAAGACCGCTATGAGGCCCATTCTGATGCTGTTACATATACATATAAATAAGCTTCATTAAATTGGATAAAACATTGTATATATTTTTTAACTTGACGCTGTATCCCGCACGGAGCAGGGTGGGCACAGGAAATCGAGAAACCTAGTGCTAAGACATTTCGTTGCCATTAAGACACTTACGTTACCCACTTTCCACCGAATTCTGGTGTACTCATATTTCATGAATTCCATTGCGTGTTGAGCGGCAGAACTCAACGCCGCACTGATATTATCATAATTTGAATTAAATAAATAATATTTTAAAAACCTGTTGTAACAGTGGTTTCAATTTGTAGACGGATGCTTGTAAGTTGTAAGACGGCGAGCAAATAGTGACTCATGCATTTAATATTCAAAAATTCATAATGCTTATAAGAGATATAATTTATTTGTAAAGCATTTTTTCGATAAACCGGAAATCAAAAGGTTTAAGTTTAAATAAATAATAACAATATTCAATATAAGTGTGTGACTGTGAACGCACGTGTGTGGATTCGATTCCAATTTGAGGAAATGAAATATTGAATATTTTAATTTCTTCGCTCTTATGTCGCAGCAAAGTGCGGCTTAACTTTAGCCACTCAACACGCAGTGTCTCCTGAATTCGCCGGAAAGTGGGCTGCGGAGAGTCTAAACCTAGGCTACCTCTATCTACCCCGATGCATGCGGGATACAGCTTCACGCTAAAAAAAATTAAATATTAAACTGAATGATAATTAGTCTTAATTTTACCATAACTGTGAACATTGAATGTCGAGTCGACCTTAAGATTAATAATTTAAAATTCGTCATACTTATCGCTTATATTATATAGAATATGTACACAAAAGCAATATGTTGAATGACCAAACCCATTTTTATGGATTTTTTTGCTTAATTTTACACTAAATATCTAATAAAATATTATCTTTCTATTATTCCAGTGGAAATATACCTGTCGCCAGTAGAAACTCACTGCAGTAACGTCGATTACTTCATACCCGATGAAAACAACGAGACAAGAGGTCTGTCCGAGGATGCGATGAACAGGTAATTTTCTAATGTAAATAAATTACAAATCAAAATCAGCTTCACCTTCCCGCAAACAGCGGGGTAGGCAGAGGGAACCTACTGTTAAGACACTCCGTTCCCCAATATCCGCTGAATTCATGAGGCATTGCGGGTTGAGTGACGGAATTCAACGACGCGCCTTGAGCATATAAATAATTTTTATCTTATATAATTTTACGGAAAATAACTATGTTTACAGAAACAATGGATACCCTATCGTGAACCCACAGCAATTAAATATAATAAGTATTAGAATAACAATAATATTATTTTATATACTAAAATGATGCGGCTATTCGTGGTGCATTGAACAAAGTGTGTATGATCGTGACAGGCTGTGGGTTCGATTTCTACTTGAGGAAATGAATGTAACTCAACGCAATTTAACACGCAATATCTTTACAATTTGACGTAAAATACCCTGCTGTATGAGAGATACAAATATATATATTTAATATTCATTGAAGAATGTATATAGATACGATTGTTATATTTTCGTTTAAACTTCATAATTGCAAGAAACTCTTATTTTCTTCTCAATAAATACATACAGATTTTAAGCGAATTCATACAAATATACTCAATTGGAACCACACACGGTTCTTCCAAAATAGAAAGTACTTTTTTTTTATGGAAAAAACATGGCAAACGAGCGTACGGGTCACCTGATAGTGATCACCGCCGCCGCGTAACACCAGAGGAGCTACTGGTGCGTTGCCAGCTTTTGAGGTGGTTGGGCGCCGGAGCCCGGCATTACCTAATGCGAAACGCAGTGGCATAAAGCCACTACTTTACGCCAGTTTTAAATGCCAGGGGTGGTAATGATCCGGTCGAGTTTGCCCAAGCGTTTCCCCATTGTTGGTGACGAGACTCTCCCACTCGTACTTTAGTCGCCTCTTACGACACCACGAGTACCAGGGTGATCCTATTCTAAGCCGGGAACACACGACATGCTTATTAACAAAGTAATATATTTTAGAAATCTTTCTATATGAAATATAATATAAACCCGCTACCAACGAGCGATTAGCAAATTGACACCACGAAAGTAACGGTCACACATTGGTATTGGTATATAGCAATAAGGCCTTGGAAACGAAGTGGGTCGCGCAATCTGATCAAATGATTAACTATAGCCAATTGAAGTATTGTCTGTGCTTATATTATTATTTATTGTAGCTGTAAACTTGTAAATTGATATTCAAATTTATAGTCGCCTCTGTGGTGTAGTTAACTCGTGTCTGGATAATAAACGGTGGTAGTGAATTTGAATACCATTCAGGGGGGGGGGGGGGAATACCTGTAGTAACATTTGCTTTAAAAGAAAGTCTACGAATAGGGAGGGCTGTTCAAAGCTTAAGTCTTGGATGGGTTCTTAGAAAATATCTCCAGACACGCCCATGAGCATAATTATCACGACTATGTTGCTATTAAACATTTAAATGCCAAAAAGTATAAAATTGTAATTTGTTAAATAAGAAAAAATCAGCTTCACGCAGTATCCCACACACAGCAGGGCAGGCAGTGAGAACGTTCGCGGAAGACTCAGTAGTGCCCGCGTCTCGCGGCCAGTGGCGGTCGAGGAGGAGCACCGTGAGGTTTTAGTGGGTATCCGGATTCGGCTCTCGCTAATTGCCGGTCCGCGAGTCCCACATAACCCGCCCGAGTCCCCACTCGGGCCGGTATCCGTAACAGGGTTTCCTCACGAAAAAAAAAAGGCAGTGAGAACCTAGTGTTAAGATACTCCGTTCCCCACTTTCTGCCGAATTCATAGCGTATTGAGTGACGGAACTCAACACTTGACTCTCAATTGACACTCAATGGAAAAATAAACGTAAATAAATATTTCACTTCCTCGAGTGGGGATTGATCGCAAAACCGTCGCGTTAAAGTCA